>JACEFO010001494.1:0-29792 GCA_015342445.1 Digitaria exilis
CATGCAGTAGGTAACCGAAATGCTCCAAAACTCTCCAAAAGATTCATTTTAGGGCCTAACGGAGTAGATTTGAATGTCCGAAGCGAAAAACCCACTTTGAGTTCCGTTGCTACGAGCAGTGCATACCGGCGCCACCGAAACAGCCCGTTTCGCTCCGCTGCAGCAGAAGGTACTCGAAACGCGCCAAATCACTCCCTACCATCGTTTTGGGTCCAATGGCGTGCTAATTCGGTATGTTCGTGCGAAAAAAATTCGACCAGCGTTCCGAGGCGCGAAACAGTGCATTCGGGTGCCGAAACGCCCGTTTTGCTTCGATTTTTGTGCAGTAGGTACCCGAATGCATCAAAACACTCTCCAAACAACATTTAGGTCCTACGGAGTAAGATTGGGAATGTCCGTAGCGAAAAACCCATTTTGAAGTTCGTTGTTACGAGGCAGTGCATCGGGCACCGAAAACGGGCCCGTTTCGCTCCGTTTTGCATGCAAAGGTACCGAAACGCACCAAATCACTCCCTAACATACGTTTTGGGTCCAATGGAGGCTTTGGGTATGTTTCGTGCGAAAAACATTAACAGAAGTTCGGGGCGCGAAACAGTGCATTCGGGTGCCGAAACACCCGTTTTGCTTCCGATTTTCGTGCATTAGGTAACCGATGTCCAAAACACTCCAAACAATATTTAGGGTCCTAACGGAGTAGATTGGAACATGTTCCACAGCGAAAAACCATTTTGAGTTCCGTTGTTACAGGCAGTGCATCTGGGCACCGAACGGACCCCGTTTCGCTCCGTTTTTGCATGCAGAGGTACCGAAACACGCCAAATCACTCCCTTACATCAATTTTGGGTCCAATGGAGGCTATTGGGTGCGCGAAAAACTTCAACAGAAGTTCGAGGCGCGAAACAGTGCTGTCGGGTGCCGAACACCCGTTGTTGGCTTCGATTTCGTGCAGTAGGGTAGCCTTTATGCTCCAAACTCTCCCAACATCATTTAGGGACTAGCGGAGTAATTGGAAGGTTCCGTGTCGAAAGAACCCATTTTGATGTGGTGGGTTACGAGGGCAGTGCATCGGGCATCCGAAACCCTGACCCGTTTTCGCTCCGCTTTGCGTGCAGAAAGGTACCGAAAACGCGCCAAATCACTACCCTAACATCGTTTGGTTCCAATGGAGGCTATTGGGGTATGGTTCGTGCGAAAAAATCAACCAGAATTCCGGGGCGCGAACAGTGCATCCGGGTCCGCAACACCCGTTTTGCTCGATTTTCGTGCTGTGGTAGCCGAATGGCTGCAAAACCACTCCCACAACATCATCTTAGGGGCCTACACCGGAGTAGATTGGAGGTGTCCGTGAGCGAAAAAACCCATTTTGAAGTTGCTGTTTACGATGGCATGTCATCTGGGCACCGAAACGGACCCGTTTCGCTCCGTTTTGCATGCAGAAGGTACCGAAAACCGCCAAATCACTCCCTAAATGTTTTGGTCCAATGGAGGCTATGGGTATGTTCGTGCGAAAAAATTCAACAGAAGTTCGGGGGCCGAAACAGTGCATTCGGGTGCCGAAAACCCGTTTTGCTTCGATTTTCGTGCTGTAGGTAACCGAATGCTCCAAACACTCCCAAACATCATTTAGGGCCTAACGGAGTAGATTGGAAGTGTCCGTAGCGAAAACCCATTTTGAAGTTCGTTGTTACGAGGCAGTGCATCCGGGCACCGAAACGGACCCGTTTCGCTCCGTTTTGCATGCAGAAGGTACCGAAACGCGCCAAATCACTCCCTAACATCGTTTGGGTCCAATGGAGGCTATTGGGTATGTTCGTGCGAAAAAATTCAACAGAAGGTTCGGGGCGCGAAACAGTGCATCCGGGTGCCGAAACACCCGTCTCTGCTTCGATTTTCGTGCTGTAGGTAACGGAATTGTCCAAAACACTACCAAACCATCATTTGGAGAGCCTAACGAGTAGATTTGAAGTTGTTCGTTGCGCGAAATCCAGTTGGTTGTTAACGGGCAGTGTATCTGGGCACTCCGAAACGGACCAGCTTTCGCTCCGTTTGCATGCAGAAGGTGTCCGAAAACGCGCCCCAAATCACTCTCCCTAACATTCCGTTTTGGCTCCAATGAGGCTATTGGCATGTATTCGTGCGAAAAATTCACAGAAGTTGGGGGTGCGAACACAGCTGGCATCCGGGTTGCCGAAAACACCGCGTTCTTGCTTCGATTTCGTGCTGTAGGTAACCCGAATGCTCCGAAACACTCCCCAAAACATCATTTAAGGCCTAACGGAAGTAGATTGGAAGTGTCCTGGCGAAAACCCATTTTGAAGTTGTTGTTACGAGCAGTGCATCCGGGCACCGAAACGGGCCCGTTTCGCTCCTTGCATGCAGAAGGTACCGAAACGCCGCCAAATCACTCCTAACATCGTTTTGGTTCAATGGAGGCTATTGGGATGTTCGATGGCGAAAAAATTCAAAAGAAGTTTCGGGCGCGAAACAGTGCATTCGGGTGCCGAAACACCCGTTATTGCTCCGATTTCATGCAGTAGGTAACGAATGCTCCAAATCACTCCCTAACATCATTCTAGGGCCCAATAGAGGTGATTGGAAGTGCGTGCGAAAAACATTCATTTTGAAGTTCGTGGCGCGAATGTGCCCGGGTGCCGACGGACCCGTTTTCTTCGTTTTTCATGCAAGAAGGTACCGAAACGCGCCAAATCACTACCCTAACATTCATTTAGGGTCCACCGGAACGGCTATTGGGTAGTGTTCGTGCGAAAAAAGTTCAACAGATGTTTCAGGGCGAAACAGTGCATCGGTGCCGAACACCCGTTTTGCTTCGATTTTCGTGCTGTATGGTAACCGAATGCTCCAAACATCCCAAACATCATTTAGGGCCTAACGGAGTAGATTGGAAGTGTCCGTGGTCGAAAATACCCATTTGAATTGTTGCTTACGAGGCAGTGCATCCGGGCACGAAACGGGCCCGTTTCGCTCCGTTTTGCGTGCAGAAGGTACCGAAAACGCGCCAAATCACTCCCTAACATCGTTTTGTCCAATGGAGGCTATTGGGCATGTTCGTGGCGAAAAAATTCAACAGAAGTTCGGAGGCGCGAAACAGTGCATTCGGGTGCCGAAACACCCGTTTTGCTTCGATTTTCGTGCAGTAGGTAACCGAATGCTCCAAAACACTCCCAAACATCATTTAGGGCCTAACGGAGTAGATTGGAAGTGTCCGTAGCGAAAAAACCCATTTTGAAGTTTCGTTGTTACGAGGCAGTGCATCCGGGCACCGAAACGGACCCGTTTTCGCTCACGTTTTGCATGGCAGAAGGTACCAAAACGCGCCAAATCACTCCCTAACATCGTTTTGGGTCCAATGGAGGCTATTGGGTATGTTGGTGCGAAAAAATTCAACAGAACGTTCGGGGCGCGAAACAGTGCATTCGGGTGCCGAAACACCCGTTTTGCTTCGATTTTCGTGCAGTAGGTACCGAATGCTCCAAAACACTCCCAAACATCATTTAGGGCCTAACGGAGTAGATTGGAAGTGTCCGTAGCGAAAAACCCATTTTGAGTTCGTGTTACGAGGCAGTGCATCCGGCACCGAAACGGACCCGTTTCGCTCCGTTTTGCATGCAGAAGTACCGAACGCGCACAAATCACTCCTAACATCGTTTGGGTCCAATGGAGGCTATGGGTATATTTCGTGCTGAAAAAATCAACAGAAGTTCGGGGCGCCGAAACAGTTGCATTCGGGTGCCGAAACACCCGTTTTGCTTCGATTTTCGTGTTGCAGTAGGTAACGAATGCTCCAAAAACACTCCCAACATTCATTTAGGGCCTAACGGAGTAGATTGGAAGTGTCCGTAGCGGAAAAACCCATTTTGAAGTTCGTTGTTACGATGGCAGTGCATCCGGGCACCGGAAACGATCGGACCTTTCGCTCCGGTTTTGCATGCAGAAGGTTACGATAACGCGCCAAATACTCCTAACATTCGTTTTGGTCAATGGAGGCTATTGGGTATGTTCTGTGCGAAAAAATTCAACAGAAGTTCGATTCTGCCGCGAAAACAGTGCATTCGGGTTGCCGAAACACCCGTTTTTGCTTCGATTTTCGTGCAGTAGGGTTAACCGAATGCTCCAAAACACTCCTGCAAACATCATTTAGGCCCGAACGGGAGTAGATGGAAGTGTAGTAGCGAAAAACCCATTTTGAAGTTCGTTGTTACGAGGCAGTGCATCCGGGCACCGAAACGGACCCGTTTCGCTCCGTTTTGCATGCAGAAGGTACAGAAACGCGCCAAATCACTCCCTAACATCGTTCTGTGTCCAATAGAGGCTATTGGGTATGTCGTGCGAAAATTAACAGAGTTCAGGGCGCGAAAGACTGCATTCGGGGGTGCCGAAACACCAATTATTGCTTTCGATTTTTCGTGCAGTCACGTAACCGAATGCTTCCAAAACTCTCCAAAACATCATTTGAGCCTAACTGAGTAGATTGGAAGTGTTCGCAGCCAAAACGCCATTTGAAGTTCCGTTGTTACGCAGCTAGTGCACCCCGGGCACCGAAACGGACCCGTTTTGCTCCGTTGGCATGCAGAAGGTTTCGGAAAGGCGCCAAATCACTCCCTACATCGTTTTGGTCGAATGGAGACTATTGGGTAAGTTGTGCGAAAAAGATCAACAGATGTTCGTGGAGCGAAACAGTGCATTCGTGTGCCAGAAACACCCGTTTGCTTTGATTTTTCGGGCCAGTAGGTAACGCGAATGCTCCAAACACTCCCAGCATCATTTAGGGCCTAACGGAGTAGATTGGAAGTGTCCGTAGCAAAACAGCCATTTTGAAGTTTGTTGTGCGGGGCAGTGTATCCGGGGACCGAAACGGGACCCGTTTCGCTCCCGTTTTGCATGCAGAAGGTACCGAAACGCGCCAAATCACTCCCTAACATCGTTTTGGGTCCAATGGAGGCTATTGGGGTATGTTCGTGCAAAAAATTCAACAGAAGTTCGGGCAGCAAACATTGCATTCGGGTGCTGAAACACCGTTTTGCTTCAATTTTCGTGCATAGGTACCGAATGCTCCCAAAACACTCCCAAACATCATTAGAGCCTAACGAAAGTAGATTGGAGGTGCGTAGCGAAAAATCCAATTTGAAGTTCATTGTTACGAGACAGGCAGTCTGGGCACCGAAACGACCGTTTCGCTCCGTTTGCATGCAGAAGGTACGAAACGCGCCAAATCCACTCCTAACATCGTTTGTAGGGTCCAAATGGAGGCTATTGGGTATGTTCGTGCGAAAAAAATCAACAGAAGTTCGGGGCGCGGAAACAGTTCATTCGGGGTGCCCGAAACACCACGTATTGCTTCGATGATTATTGCGGTAGGTAACCGAATGCTGCGAAACACTCCTAACATCATTTAGGCCTAACGGAGTAGATTGGAAGTGTCGTAGCGAAAAACCCATTTTGAAGTTCGTTGTTACGAGGCATGTGCATCCGGGCACGAAACACGATCCGTTTTGCATGCAGAAGGTACCGAAACGCGCCAAATCACTCCCTAACATCGTTTTGGGTCCAATGGAGGCTATTGGGTATGTTCGTGCGAAAAAATTCAACAGAAGTTCGGGGCGCGAAACAGTGCATTCGGGTGCCGAAAAACCCGTTTTGCTTCGATTTTCGTGCAGTAGGTAACCGAATGCTCCAAAACACTCCCAAACATCATTTAGGGCCTAACGGAGTAGATTGGAAGTGTCCGTAGCGAAAAACCCATTTTGAAGTTCGTTGTTACGAGGCAGTGCATCCGGGCACCGAAACGGACCCGTTTCGCTCCGTTTTGCATGCAGAAGGTACCGAAACGCGCCAAATCACTCCCTAACATCGTTTTGGGTCCAATGGAGGCTATTGGGTATGTTCGTGCGAAAAAATTCAACAGAAGTTCGGGGCGCGAAACAGTGCATTCGGGTGCCGAAACACCCGTTTTGCTTCGATTTTCATGCAAGTAGGTAACTCGAATGCTCCAAAACACCCGCCAAACATTCATTAGTAGGGCCTAACGGCAGTTAGAGTGGAAGTGGTCTGTAGCGAAAAACCCATTTTGAAGTTCCTGTGGTTACGAGGGTAGTGCAGCGGGCACCGAAACGACCCGTTTGCTCGGTTTTGCATGCAGAAGGTACCGGAAACGCGCCACATCACTCCCGTAACATCGTTTGGTCCAATGAGCGCTATCGGCTATGTTCGTTGCGAGAAATTCAACATGATGTTCGAGGGCGCGAAACAGTGCGATTCGGGTCCGAACACCCGTTTTGCTTCGATTTCATTGCCAGTAGGTAACCGGAATGGTCCCAAAACTCTCCAAACACTATTAGGGTCCTAACGGAAGGTAGATTGGGAAGTGTCCGGTAGCGAAAAACCCATTTTGAAGTTGTTGTTACGAGGCAGTGCAGCCGGGCACCGAAACAGACCCGTTTCACTGCGTTTTGCATGCAGAAGGTAGCGAAACGGCCAAATCCATCCTGCATCGTTTTGGGTCCAATGGAAGCTATTGGGTATGCTGTGCGAAAAAATTCACAGAAGTTCGGGGCGGAAACAGTGCATTCGGGTGCCGAAACACCCGTTTTGCTTCGATTTTCATGCAGTAGGTAACCGAGAGCTCAAAACGACTCCCAAACATCATTTAGGGCCTAACGGAGTAGATTGGAAGTGTCCGGTGGCGAAAAACCCATTTTGAAGTTCGTTGTTACAGGCAGTGCATCGCGGGCACCGAAACGACCCCGTTTCGCTCCGTTTGCATGCAGAAGGTTACCAAACGCGCCAAATCAACTCCCTAACATCGTTGTAGGTTCAATGGGTGGGGTATGTTCGTGCGAAAAAAAATCAACAGGAAGTTCGGGGCGCGAAACAGTGCATTCGGGTTGCCAAAACACCCGTTTTGCTTCGATTTTCGAGCAGTAGGTACCGAGTGCTCCAAAACACTCTAACATCATTTTAGGGCCTAACGGAGTAGGTGGAAGTGTCTGTAGCGAAAAACCCATTTTGAAGTTTGTTGTTACGAGGCAGTGCATCCGGGCACCGAAACGGACCCGTTCGCTCCGTTTTGCATCAGAAGGTACCCGAAACGCGCCAAATCACTCCCTAACATCTTTGGGTCCAATCGGAGGCTATCAGGCATGTTTCGTGCGAAAAAATTCAACAGTAGTCGGGGCGCGAAACAGTGCATTCGGGTGCCGAAACACCCGTTTTGCTTCGATTTTCGTGCAGTAGGTAACGAATGCTCCAGCAACACTCGCCAAACATCATTAGGGGCCTAACGGAGTAGATTGGAAGTGTCCGTAGCGAAAAAACCCATTTTGAAGTTCACTTGTTACGAGGCAGTGCATCCGGGCACCGAAACGGCCCGTTTGCTCCGTTTTGCATGCAGAGGTACGGAAACGCGCCAAAATCACTCCCTAAACATCGTTTTGGGTCCATGGAGGCTATTGGGTATGTTCGTGCAAAAAAATTCAACAGAGTTCGGGCGCGCAAACAGTGCATTCGGTGCCGAAACACCCGTTTTGCTTCGATTTTCGTGCAGTAGGTAACCGAGTGTCCAAAAACACTCCCAAACATCATTTAGGGCCTAACGGAGTAGATGGGAAGTGTCCGTACGAAAAACCCATTGAAGTTCGTTGTTACGAGGCAGTGCATCCGGGCACCGAAACGGACCTGTTCGCTCCGTTTTGCATGCAGAAGGTACCGAAACAGCGCCAAATCACTCCTAACATCGTTTTGGGTCCAATGGAGCTATGGCTATGTTCGTGCGAAAAAATCAACAGAAGTCGGGCGCGAAACAGTGCATTCGGTGCCGAAACACCCGTTTTGCTTCGATTTTCTGCAGTAGGTAACCGAATGCTCCAAAACACTCCCAACATCATTTAGGGCCTAACGGAGTAGATTGGAAGTGTCCGTAGCGAAAAACCCATTTTGAAGTTCGTTGTTACGAGGCAGTGCATCCGGGCACCGAAACGGACCCGTTTCGCTCCGTTTTGCATGCAGAAGGTACCGAAACGCGCCAAATCATCCCTAACATCGTTTTGGGTTCCAATGGAGGCTATTGGGTATGTTCGTGCGAAAAAATTCAACAGAAGTTCGGGCGCGAAACAGTGCATTCGGGTGCCGAAACACCCGTTTTGCTTCGATTTTCGTGCAGTAGGTAACCGAATGCTCCAAAACACTCCCAAACATCATTTAGGGCCTAACGGAGTAGATTGGAAGTGTCCGTAGCGAAAAACCCATTTTGAAGTTCGTTGTTACGAGGCAGTGCATCCGGGCACCGAAACGGACCTGTTCGCTCCTTTTGCATGCAGAAGGTACCGAAACGCGCCAAATCACTCCCTAACATCGTTTTGGGTCCAATGGAGGCTATTGGTATGTTCGTGCGAAAAAATTCAACAGAAGTTCGGGGCCGCGAACAGTGCATTCGGGTGCCGAAACACCCGTTTTGCTTCGATTTTCGTGCAGTAGGTAACCGAAGCTCCAAAACACTCCCAAACATCATTTAGGGCCTAACGGAGTAGATTGGAAGTGTCCGTAGCGAAAAACCCATTTTGAAGTTCGTTGTTACGAGGCAGTGCATCCGGGCACCGAAACGGACCCTGTTTCGCTCCGGTTTGCATGCAGGAGGTACCGAAACGGCCCAAATCCACTCCCTAACATCGTTTTTGGTCCAATTGAGGCTATTGGATGTCGTGCGAAAAAATTCAACAGAAGTTCGGGGCGCGAAACAGTGCATTCGGTGCCGAAACACCGTTTTGCTTCGATTTCGTGCAGTAGGTAACCGAATGCTCCAAAACACTCCCAAACATCATTTAGGCCTAACGGAGTAGATTGGAAGTGTCGTAGCGAAAAACCATTTTGAAGTTCGTTGTTACGAGCAGTGCATCCGGGCACCGAAACGGACCCGTTTCGCTCCGTTTGCATGCAGAAGGTACCGAAACGCGCCAAATCACTCCCTAACATCGTTTTGGGTCCAATGGAGGCTATTGGGTATGTTCGTGCGAAAAAATTCAACAGAAGTTCGGGGCGCGAAACAGTGCATTCGGGTGCCGAAACACCCGTTTTGCTTCGATTTTCGTGCAGTAGGTAACCGAATGCTCCAAAACACTCCCAAACATCAATTAGGGCCTAACGGAGTAGATTGGAAGTGTCCGTAGCGAAAAACCCATTTTGAAGTTCGTTGTTACGAGGCAGTGCATCCGGGCACCGAAACGGACCCGTTTCGCTCCGTTTTGCATGCAGAAGGTACCGAAACGCGCCAAATCACTCCCTAACATCGTTTTGGGTCCAATGGAGGCTATTGGGTATGTTCGTGCGAAAAAATTCAACAGAAGTTCGGGGCGCGAACAGTGCATTCGGGTGCCGAAACA
This sequence comes from Digitaria exilis, assembly GCA_015342445.1. NCBI lineage: Eukaryota > Viridiplantae > Streptophyta > Magnoliopsida > Poales > Poaceae > Digitaria > Digitaria exilis. The sequence goes on from JACEFO010001494.1 coordinate 9,393, forward strand.
CCCGTTTTGCTTCGATTTTCGTGCAGTAGGTAACCGAATGCTCCAAACACTCCCAAACATCATTAGGGCCTAACGGAGTAGATTGGAAGTGTCCTGCTTAGCGAAAAAACCCATTTTGAAGTTCGTTGTTACGAGGCAGTGCATCCGGGCACCGAAACGGACCTGTTTCGCTCCGTTTTGCATGCAGAAGGTACCGAAACGCGCCAAATCACTCTCTAACATCGTTTTGGGTCCAATTGAGGCTATAGGGCATGTTCGTGCGAAAAAATCAACAGAAGTTCGGGGCGCGAAAACAGTTGCATTCGGGTGCCGAAACACCCGTTTTGCTTCGATTTTCGTGCAGTAGGTAACGAATGCTCCAAAACACTCCCAAACATCATTTAGGGCCTAACGGAGAGAGTAGGAATGTCCGTAGCGAAAAACCCATTTTGAAGTTCGTTGTTACGAGCAGTGCATCCGGGCACCGAAACGGACCCTGTTTCGCTCCGTTTTGCATGCAGAAGGTACCGAAACGCGCCAAATCACTCTCTAACATCGTTTTTGGGTCCAATTGGAGGCTATGGGTATGTTCGTGCGAAAAAAATTCAACAGAAGTTCGGGGCGCGAAACAGTTGCATTCGGGTGCCGAAACCACCCGTTTGCTTCGATTTTCATGCAGTAGGTAACCGAAATGCTCCAAAAACACTCCCAAACATCATTTAGGCCTAACGGAGTAGATTGGAAGTGTCCGTAGCGAAAAAACCCATTTTGAAGTTCGTTGTTACGAGGCAGTGCATCCGGGCACCGAAACGGACCGTTTGCTCCGTTTTGCATGCAGAAGGTACGAAACGCGCCAAATCACTCCCTACATCGTTTTGGGTCCAATGGAGGCTATTGGGTATGTTCGTGCGAAAAAATTCAACAGAAGTTCGGGGCGCGAAACAGTGCATTCGGGTGCCGAAACACCCGTTTTGGCTTCGATTTTTCAGTGCAGTAGGTAACGAATGCTCCAAAACACTCCCAAACATCATTTAGGCCTAACGGAGTAGATTGGAAGTGTCCGTAGCGAAAAACCCATTTTGAAGTTCGTTGTTACGAGCAGTGTCATCCGGGCACCGAAACGGACCCGTTTCGCTCCGTTTTGCATGCAGAAGGTACCGAAACGCGCCAAATCACTCCCTAACCTTGGTTTTGGGTTCCAATGGAAGGCTATCGGGTCTGTTCGTTGCGAAAAATTTCAAAAGAAGTTCGGGGCGCGAAACAGTGCATTCGCGTGCCGAAACACCCGTTTTGCTCGATTTTCAGTGCAGTTAGGTAACCGAATGCTCCAAAACACTCCCAAAATCATTTAGGGCCTAACGGAGTAGATTGGAAGGTCCGTAGCGAGAAAACCCATTTTGAAGTTCCTTGTATACGAGGCAGTGCGGGCCGGGCACCCGAAACGGACCCGTTTTCGCCTCCCGTTTTTGGCAAGCAGTAGGTCCGAAACGTGCCCAAATTAACTTCCTAACATGTTTGGGTCTCCAAATGGAGGCCTATTGGGGTATGTTCGTGCGAAAAAATTCAACGAGAAATTTCGGGGGCGCGAAACCGTGATGCATTCATTCGGGCGCGAAACAGTGCATTTTGCGAAACTACACCGTGCAGTCGATTTTCGTAACCGACCGAATCTCCAAAAACACTCCCAAACATCATTTAGGGCCTAACGGAGTAGATTGGAAGTGTCCGTAGCGAAAAACCCATTTTGAAGTTCGTTGTTACGAGGCAGTGCATCGGGTCGGGCACCGAAACGGACCCGTTTCGCTCCGTTTTGCATGCAGAAGGTACCGAAACGCGCCAAATCACTCCCTAACATCGTTTTTGGGTCCAATGGAGGCTAATGGTATCATGTTCGTGCAAAAAAAATTCAACAGAAATTCGGGCGCGAAACAGTGCATTCGGGTGCCGAAACACCCGTTTTGCTTCGATTTTCGTGCAGTAGGTAACCGAATGCTCCAAAACACTCCCAAACATCATTTAGGGCCTAACGGAGTAGATTGGAAGTGTCCGTAGCGAAAAAACCCATTTTGAAGTTCGTTGTTACGAGGTAGTGCATCCGGGCACCGAAACGGACCGTTTCGCTCCGTTTTGCATGCAGAAGGTACCGAAACGCGCCAAATCACTCTCTAACAGCGTTTTGAATCCAAATGTGCTATCCTGGTATTTCGTAGCGAAATTATTAACAATAGTTCGGGCGCGAAACAGTGCATTCGGGTCCAAAACACCCGTTTTGCTTCGTTAGCATGCACCTGTTAACCGAATGCTCCAAAACACTTTTGCTCATCATTTAGGGCCTAACAAATAAAAAGATATGGAAGTGTCCGTAGCGAAAACCCATTTTTGAGGACTGTTGTTAACGGTTAGTGCAGCCGGGCACCGAAACGGACCCCGTTTCGCTCCGTTTTGCATGCAGAAGGTACCTGGAAACGTTGCCAAATCACTCCCTAACATAATTTGGGTCCAAGGAGGCTATTGGGTATGTTCGTGCGAAAAAAATTCAACAGTAGTTCGGGGCGCGAAACAGTTTGGAGTGAGGTGCCGAAACACCAGTAGCTGTCATAAAGTGCAGTAGGTAACCGAATGCAAACAACAGAAAGTGAGAAAGAAAAATGACCCTAAAGGAATCTATGTGGAAATTTGAGTGTCCGTAAGAATAAACCTTTTTGCACCGAAATTAGTTAGAATAAAATAAGGAGTGCATAAAAGGTACCAGAAACGCACCCTAATTTGCAAATAATCCGTATGAAAGTCTTTTATATATGTACACAATCACCATCAAAGTTGTATAAAATTTTCCACACACCCTCCTCCTGCTAATTTTATGCAAAGAGTAAATATGTACCAAAAGCATGTCTAGGTGAACGGATATGGCCTTCAAGGCGAAAAAATCTTAGGATCAATAACAGTGCATCCGGCCACCTTAAGACCGTTTGCATCTCATGTAGAATGCGCTATTCCGAAACGCGCCAAATACCACCTCATCCCCGCTGACGAGAAGGAATCCCGGAGGATGTTGCCAGCGAAGGATCGACCAACCCGGAGGCTAACCCCCAGCTAGCAGCAAGATGCAAGCCCCGGAGCATAACCTAACCTTTGCCAATTATGCATTATGAATTCCGTATGCTTGTGCATTTATGTTTCAAGGAGTTGATTGAATACCTTAGCTGCACATTTCCTAGTACCTATGACCTGCAACACTAGTATGAAAGGATCGATAGGGCATTGCTTTAGGTCCGTTACAAGTCGAGTGATTCCTGTCACTCGCGAGACATAGGAGTTGCTTGTTTCTACTTCGAATCATAAGGATTGACGGGCGGGGTGATAGATGTAGATGCTCCAAACACGTGTACGAAAATTCATTTAAGGTCGAAACGTGTAGATTGAGTGTGTCAAGGTGCCGAAAAACCCACATGAATGTTCATGTTACGAGGAGTGCAGTAGGTACCGACGGACCAGATTGAAGCAGCTAGGGCATGCAGCCATCTCTCCTTGGAAACTTTGTTTTTGTCACTGCCGTACACTTGTGGATATATGCGAGAGACTGTGAGTGAAGCAGTAAACCTTTATCCTAAGGAAAATGGACCCGGGTGGTTCACGAATTGTGGATCGATGGGAAAGGTTGGGAAGTGCTTGTACCTTTTATAGCAAGCACTATCACTATCCGTGTGTGTTGGGTTTCCCCTGGCCAGGTAGCAAAATTCGGTTCGAACTGTCCGTCGCGTTAAAAAGACTGCTTGAGTTTGCTGCACGAGTAACAAGTGGAATTATCCGATTGATGAACCGTATGGAATAAATTGTTTGCACCACTTGTATGCAGAGAGGATGCTAATATAGAATGGCCAAATCACTAGAATATGATGCTAAAACATGAAAGCAAGGACCTACTCTTAGTATGTTCGTGGCAAACAAACCCATCAGCCAAAAGCCTCTCATGTCTAGATGTCAGTGATGTAGTTTTCACCCGACGTAAACACCCGCTGAGTATTAGTATACTCAGCCTTGCTTGTGGCATTGATTTAAAGGTACCATGCTCCAATGTGGCAGTCGATGCATCATTTAGCCTACCCAGGATTGGAAGTGATCACGTCGCGTGGGTTCCATCCTCTGTTCGTTGGAACGAGAGGAGTAGCACCGTGGCACTTCGCAACGTGTTATTTGTATCGTCGTTAGATTATCTTCCGCATGCAAGAAGGTACCGAAACGCGCCAAATCACTACTCTGATCGTTTTGGGTCCAACTTGGTTTGTATAACTTTGAGATTCGTGTGTATGTTAAATTCAACAGAATGTTCGGGGCGCTGGAACAGTGCATTCGTGTGCCGAAACACCCGTTTTGATCGAGAAAAGTACGTAGGTAACCGTTTAATCCAAAACGGCCAAACAGCATTTATTCCTAACGGAGTGCCTGAGTGTCGGTTAGCGAAAAACGGGGTACTGAACTTCGAATTATTTCGCAGTGCATCCGGGCACCGAAACGGACCTGTTTCGCTCCGTTTTGCATGCAGAAGGTACCGAAACGCGCCAAATCACTCTCTAACATCGTTTTGGGTCCAATGGAGGCTATTGGGTATGTTCGTGCGAAAAAATTCAACAGAAGTTCGGGGCGCGAAACAGTGCATTCGGGTGCCGAAACACCCGTTTTGCTTCGATTTTCGTGCAGTAGGTAACCGAATGCTCCAAAACACTCCCAAACATCATTTAGGGCCTAACGGAGTAGATTGGAAGTGTCCGTAGCGAAAAACCCATTTTGAAGTTCGTTGTTACGAGGCAGTGCATCCGGGCACCGAAACGGACCCGTTTCGCTCCGTTTTGCATGCAGAAGGTACCGAAACGCGCCAAATCACTCCTAACATCGTTTTGGGTCCAATGGAGGCTATTGGGTATGTTCGTGCGAAAAAATTCAACAGAAGTTCGGGGCGCGAAACAGTGCATTCGGGTGCCGAAACACCCGTTTTGCTTCGATTTTCGTGCAGTAGGTAACCGAATGCTCCAAAACACTCCCAAACATCATTTAGGGCCTAACGGAGTAGATTGGAAGTGTCCGTAGCGAAAAACCCATTTTGAAGTTCGTTGTTACGAGGCAGTGCATCCGGGCACCGAAACGGACCTGTTTCGCTCCGTTTTGCATGCAGAAGGTACCGAAACGCGCCAAATCACTCTCTAACATCGTTTTGGGTCCAATTGAGGCTATAGGGCATGTTCGTGCAAAAAAATTCAACAGAAGTTCGGGGCGCGAAACAGTGCATTCGGGTGCCGAAACACCCGTTTTGCTTCGATTTTCGATGCAGTAGGTAACCGAATGCTCCAAAACACTCCCAAACATCATTTAGGGCCTAACGGAGTAGATTGGAAGTGTCCGTAGCGAAAAACCCATTTTGAAGTTCGTTGTTACGAGGCAGTGCATCCGGGCACCGAAACGGACCGTTTCGCTCCGTTTTGCATGCAGAAGGTACCGAAACGCGCCAAATCACTCCCTAACATCGTTTTGGGTCCAATTGAGGCTATTGGGCATGTTCGTGCGAAAAAATTCAACAGAAGTTCGGGGCGCGAAACAGTGCATTCGGGTGCCGAAACACCCGTTTTGCTTCGATTTTCGTGCAGTAGGTAACCGAATGCTCCAAAACACTCCCAAACATCATTTAGGGCCTAACGGAGTAGATTGGAAGTGTCCGTAGCGAAAAACCCATTTTGAAGTTCGTTGTTACGAGGCAGTGCATCCGGGCACCGAAACGGACCTGTTTCGCTCCGTTTTGCATGCAGAAGGTACCGAAACGCGCCAAATCACTCTCTAACATCGTTTTGGGTCCAATGGAGGCTATTGGGTATGTTCGTGCGAAAAAATTCAACAGAAGTTCGGGGCGCGAAACAGTGCATTCGGGTGCCGAAACACCCGTTTTGCTTCGATTTTCGTGCAGTAGGTAACCGAATGCTCCAAAACACTCCCAAACATCATTTAGGGCCTAACGGAGTAGATTGGAAGTGTCCGTAGCGAAAAACCCATTTTGAAGTTCGTTGTTACGAGGCAGTGCATCCGGGCACCGAAACGGACCCGTTTCGCTCCGTTTTGCATGCAGAAGGTACCGAAACGCGCCAAATCACTCCTAACATCGTTTTGGGTCCAATGGAGGCTATTGGGTATGTTCGTGCGAAAAAATTCAACAGAAGTTCGGGGCGCGAAACAGTGCATTCGGGTGCCGAAACACCCGTTTTGCTTCGATTTTCGTGCAGTAGGTAACCGAATGCTCCAAAACACTCCCAAACATCATTTAGGGCCTAACGGAGTAGATTGGAAGTGTCCGTAGCGAAAAACCCATTTTGAAGTTCGTTGTTACGAGGCAGTGCATCCGGGCACCGAAACGGACCCGTTTCGCTCCGTTTTGCATGCAGAAGGTACCGAAACGCGCCAAATCACTCCCTAACATCGTTTTGGGTCCAATGGAGGCTATTGGGTATGTTCGTGCGAAAAAATTCAACAGAAGTTCGGGGCGCGAAACAGTGCATTCGGGTGCCGAAACACCCGTTTTGCTTCGATTTTCGTGCAGTAGGTAACCGAATGCTCCAAAACACTCCCAAACATCATTTAGGGCCTAACGGAGTAGATTGGAAGTGTCCGTAGCGAAAAACCCATTTTGAAGTTCGTTGTTACGAGGCAGTGCATCCGGGCACCGAAACGGACCTGTTTCGCTCCGTTTTGCATGCAGAAGGTACCGAAACGCGCCAAATCACTCTCTAACATCGTTTTGGGTCCAATTGAGGCTATAGGGCATGTTCGTGCGAAAAAATTCAACAGAAGTTCGGGGCGCGAAACAGTGCATTCGGGTGCCGAAACACCCGTTTTGCTTCGATTTTCGTGCAGTAGGTAACCGAATGCTCCAAAACACTCCCAAACATCATTTAGGGCCTAACGGAGTAGATTGGAAGTGTCCGTAGCGAAAAACCCATTTTGAAGTTCGTTGTTACGAGGCAGTGCATCCGGGCACCGAAACGGACCCGTTTCGCTCCGTTTTGCATGCAGAAGGTACCGAAACGCGCCAAATCACTCTCTAACATCGTTTTGGGTCCAATTGAGGCTATGGGCATGTTCGTGCGAAAAAATTCAACAGAAGTTCGGGGCGCGAAACAGTGCATTCGGGTGCCGAAACACCCGTTTTGCTTCGATTTTCGTGCAGTAGGTAACCGAATGCTCCAAAACACTCCCAAACATCATTTAGGGCCTAACGGAGTAGATTGGAAGTGTCCGTAGCGAAAAACCCATTTTGAAGTTCGTTGTTACGAGGCAGTGCATCCGGGCACCGAAACGGACCCGTTTCGCTCCGTTTTGCATGCAGAAGGTACCGAAACGCGCCAAATCACTCCCTAACATCGTTTGGGTCCAATGGAGGCTATTGGGTATGTTCGTGCGAAAAAATTCAACAGAAGTTCGGGGCGCGAAACAGTGCATTCGGGTGCCGAAACACCCGTTTTGCTTCGATTTTCGTGCAGTAGGTAACCGAATGCTCCAAAACACTCCCAAACATCATTTAGGGCCTAACGGAGTAGATTGGAAGTGTCCGTAGCGAAAAACCCATTTTGAAGTTCGTTGTTACGAGGCAGTGCATCCGGGCACCGAAACGGACCCGTTTCGCTCCGTTTTGCATGCAGAAGGTACCGAAACGCGCCAAATCACTCCCTAACATCGTTTTGGGTCCAATGGAGGCTATTGGGTATGTTCGTGCGAAAAAATTCAACAGAAGTTCGGGGCGCGAAACAGTGCATTCGGGTGCCGAAACACCCGTTTTGCTTCGATTTTCATGCAGTAGGTAACCGAATGCTCCAAAACACTCCCAAACATCATTTAGGGCCTAACGGAGTAGATTGGAAGTGTCCGTAGCGAAAAACCCATTTTGAAGTTCGTTGTTACGAGGCAGTGCATCCGGGCACCGAAACGGACCTGTTTCGCTCCGTTTTGCATGCAGAAGGTACCGAAACGCGCCAAATCACTCTCTAACATCGTTTTGGTCCAATTGAGGCTATAGGGCATGTTCGTGCAAAAAAATTCAACAGAAGTTCGGGGCGCGAAACAGTTGCATTCGGGTGCCGAAACACCCGTTTTGCTTCGATTTTCGAGCAGTAGGTAACCGAATGCTCCAAAACACTCCCAAACATCATTTAGGGCCTAACGGAGTAGATTGGAAGTGTCCGTAGCGAAAAACCCATTTTGAAGTTCGTTGTTACGAGGCAGTGCATCCGGGCACCGAAACGGACCCGTTTCGCTCCGTTTTGCATGCAGAAGGTACCGAAACGCGCCAAATCACTCCCTAACATCGTTTTGGGTCCAATTGAGGCTATTGGGCATGTTCGTGCAAAAAAATTCAACAGAAGTTCGGGGCGCGAAACAGTGCATTCGGGTGCCGAAACACCCGTTTTGCTTCGATTTTCGTGCAGTAGGTAACCGAATGCTCCAAAACACTCCCAAACATCATTTAGGGCCTAACGGAGTAGATTGGAAGTGTCCGTAGCGAAAAACCCATTTTGAAGTTCGTTGTTACGAGGCAGTGCATCCGGGCACCGAAACGGACCCGTTTCGCTCCGTTTTGCATGCAGAAGGTACCGAAACGCGCCAAATCACTCCCTAACATCGTTTTGGGTCCAATGGAGGCTATTGGGTATGTTCGTGCGAAAAAATTCAACAGAAGTTCGGGGCGCGAAACAGTGCATTCGGGTGCCGAAACACCCGTTTTGCTTCGATTTTCGTGCAGTAGGTAACCGAATGCTCCAAAACACTCCCAAACATCATTTAGGGCCTAACGGAGTAGATTGGAAGTGTCCGTAGCGAAAAACCCATTTTGAAGTTCGTTGTTACGAGGCAGTGCATCCGGGCACCGAAACGGACCTGTTTCGCTCCGTTTTGCATGCAGAAGGTACCGAAACGCGCCAAATCACTCTCTAACATCGTTTTGGGTCCAATTGAGGCTATAGGGCATGTTCGTGCGAAAAAATTCAACAGAAGTTCGGGGCGCGAAACAGTGCATTCGGGTGCCGAAACACCCGTTTTGCTTCGATTTTCGTGCAGTAGGTAACCGAATGCTCCAAAACACTCCCAAACATCATTTAGGGCCTAACGGAGTAGATTGGAAGTGTCCGTAGCGAAAAACCCATTTTGAAGTTCGTTGTTACGAGGCAGTGCATCCGGGCACCGAAACGGACCCGTTTCGCTCCGTTTTGCATGCAGAAGGTACCGAAACGCGCCAAATCACTCCCTAACATCGTTTGGGTCCAATAGAGGCTATTGGGTATGTTCGTGCGAAAAAATTCAACAGAGTTCGGGGCGCGAAACAGTGCATTCGGGTGCCGAAACACCCGTTTTGCTTCGATTTTCGTGCAGTAGGTAACCGAATGCTCCAAAACACTCCCAACATCATTTAGGGCCTAACGGAGTAGATTGGAAGTGTCCGTAGCGAAAAACCCATTTTGAAGTTCGTTGTTACGAGGCAGTGCATCCGGGCACCGAAACGGACCCGTTTCGCTCCGTTTTGCATGCAGAAGGTACCGAAACGCGCCAAATCACTCTCTAACATCGTTTTGGTCCAATTGAGGCTATAGGGCATGTTCGTGCAAAAAAATTCAACAGAAGTTCGGGGCGCGAAACAGTGCATTCGGGTGCCGAAACACCCGTTTTGCTTCGATTTTCGTGCAGTAGGTAACCGAATGCTCCAAACACTCCCAAACATCATTTAGGGCCTAACGGAGTAGATTGGAAGTGTCCGTAGCGAAAAACCCATTTTGAAGTTCGTTGTTACGAGGCAGTGCATCCGGGCACCGAAACGGACCCTGTTTCGCTCCGTTTTGCATGCAGAAGGTACCGAAACGCGCCAAATCACTCCCTAACATCGTTTTGGTCCAATGGAGGCTATTGGGTATGTTCGTGCGAAAAAATTCAACAGAAGTTCGGGGCGCGAAACAGTGCATTCGGGTGCCGAAACACCCGTTTTGCTTCGATTTTCGTGCAGTAGGTAACCGAATGCTCCAAAACACTCCCAAACATCATTTAGGGCCTAACGGAGTAGAGTGGAAGTGTCCGTAGCGAAAAACCCATTTTGAAGTTTGTTGTTACGAGGCAGTGCAGCCGGGCACCGAAACGGACCCGTTTCGCTCCGTTTTGCATGCAGAAGGTACCGAAACGCGCCAAATCACTCTCTAACATCGTTTTGGGTCCAATGGAGGCTATTGGGTATGTTCGTGCGAAAAAATTCAACAGAAGTTCGGGGCGCGAAACAGTGCATTCGGGTGCCGAAACACCCGTTTTGCTTCATTTTCGTGCAGTAGGTAACCGAATGCTCCAAAACACTCCCAAACATCATTTAGGGCCTAACGGAGTAGATTGGAAGTGTCCGTAGCGAAAAACCCATTTTGAAGTTCGTTGTTACGAGGCAGTGCATCCGGGCACCGAAACGGACCCGTTTCGCTCCGTTTTGCATGCAGAAGGTACCGAAACGCGCCAAATCACTCCCTAACATCGTTTTGGGTCCAATGGAGGCTATTGGGTATGTTCGTGCGAAAAAATTCAACAGAAGTTCGGGGCGCGAAACAGTGCATTCGGGTGCCGAAACACCCGTTTTGCTTCGATTTTCGTGCAGTAGGTAACCGAATGCTCCAAAACACTCCCAAACATCATTTAGGGCCTAACGGAGTAGATTGGAAGTGTCCGTAGCGAAAAACCCATTTTGAAGTTCGTTGTTACGAGGCAGTGCATCCGGGCACCGAAACGGACCCGTTTCGCTCCGTTTTGCATGCAGAAGGTACCGAAACGCGCCAAATCACTCCCTAACATCGTTTTGGGTCCAATGGAGGCTATTGGGTATGTTCGTGCGAAAAAATTCAACAGAAGTTCGGGGCGCGAAACAGTGCATTCGGGTGCCGAAACACCCGTTTTGCTTCGATTTTCATGCAGTAGGTAACCGAATGCTCCAAAACACTCCCAAACATCATTTAGGGCCTAACGGAGTAGATTGGAAGTGTCCGTAGCGAAAAACCCATTTTGAAGTTCGTTGTTACGAGGCAGTGCATCCGGGCACCGAAACGGACCCGTTTCGCTCCGTTTTGCATGCAGAAGGTACCGAAACGCGCCAAATCACTCCCTAACATCGTTTTGGGTCCAATTGGAGGCTATTGGGTATGTTCGTGCGAAAAAATTCAACAGAAGTTCGGGGCGCGAAACAGTGCATTCGGGTGCCGAAACACCCGTTTTGCTTCGATTTTCGTGCAGTAGGTAACCGAATGCTCCAAAACACTCCCAAACATCATTTAGGGCCTAACGGAGTAGATTGGAAGTGTCCGTAGCGAAAAACCCATTTTGAAGTTCGTTGTTACGAGGCAGTGCATCCGGGCACCGAAACGGACCCGTTTCGCTCCGTTTTGCATGCAGAAGGTACCGAAACGCGCCAAATCACTCTCTAACATCGTTTTGGGTCCAATGGAGGCTATTGGGTATGTTCGTGCGAAAAAATTCAACAGAAGTTCGGGGCGCGAAACAGTGCATTCGGGTGCCGAAACACCCGTTTTGCTTCGATTTTCGTGCAGTAGGTAACCGAATGCTCCAAAACACTCCCAAACATCATTTAGGGCCTAACGGAGTAGATTGGAAGTGTCCGTAGCGAAAAACCCATTTTGAAGTTCGTTGTTACGAGGCAGTGCATCCGGGCACCGAAACGGACCCGTTTCGCTCCGTTTTGCATGCAGAAGGTACCGAAACGCGCCAAATCACTCCCTAACATCGTTTTGGGTCCAATGAGGCTATGGGCATGTTCGTGCAAAAAATTCAACAGAAGTTCGGGGCGCGAAACAGTGCATTCGGGTGCCGAAACACCCGTTTTGCTTCGATTTTCGTGCAGTAGGTAACCGAATGCTCCAAAACACTCCCAAACATCATTTAGGGCCTAACGGAGTAGATTGGAAGTGTCCGTAGCGAAAAACCCATTTTGAAGTTCGTTGTTACGAGGCAGTGCATCCGGGCACCGAAACGGACCCGTTTCGCTCCGTTTTGCATGCAGAAGGTACCGAAACGCGCCAAATCACTCCCTAACATCGTTTTGGGTCCAATGGAGGCTATTGGGTATGTTCGTGCGAAAAAATTCAACAGAAGTTCGGGGCGCGAAACAGTGCATTCGGGTGCCGAAACACCCGTTTTGCTTCGATTTTCGTGCAGTAGGTAACCGAATGCTCCAAAACACTCCCAAACATCATTTAGGGCCTAACGGAGTAGATTGGAAGTGTCCGTAGCGAAAAACCCATTTTGAAGTTCGTTGTTACGAGGCAGTGCATCCGGGCACCGAAACGGACCCGTTTCGCTCCGTTTTGCATGCAGAAGGTACCGAAACGCGCCAAATCACTCCTAACATCGTTTTGGGTCCAATGGAGGCTATTGGGTATGTTCGTGCGAAAAAATTCAACAGAAGTTCGGGGCGCGAAACAGTGCATTCGGGTGCCGAAACACCCGTTTTGCTTCGATTTTCGTGCAGTAGGTAACCGAATGCTCCAAAACACTCCCAAACATCATTTAGGGCCTAACGGAGTAGATTGGAAGTGTCCGTAGCGAAAAACCCATTTTGAAGTTCGTTGTTACGAGGCAGTGCATCCGGGCACCGAAACGGACCCGTTTCGCTCCGTTTTGCATGCAGAAGGTACCGAAACGCGCCAAATCACTCCCTAACATCGTTTTGGGTCCAATGGAGGCTATTGGGTATGTTCGTGCGAAAAAATTCAACAGAAGTTCGGGGCGCGAAACAGTGCATTCGGGTGCCGAAACACCCGTTTTGCTTCGATTTTCGTGCAGTAGGTAACCGAATGCTCCAAAACACTCCCAAACATCATTTAGGGCCTAACGGAGTAGATTGGAAGTGTCCGTAGCGAAAAACCCATTTTGAAGTTCGTTGTTACGAGGCAGTGCATCCGGGCACCGAAACGGACCCGTTTCGCTCCGTTTTGCATGCAGAAGGTACCGAAACGCGCCAAATCACTCCCTAACATCGTTTTGGGTCCAATGAGGCTATGGGTATGTTCGTGCGAAAAAATTCAACAGAAGTTCGGGGCGCGAAACAGTGCATTCGGGTGCCGAAACACCCGTTTTGCTTCGATTTTCGTGCAGTAGGTAACCGAATGCTCCAAAACACTCCCAAACATCATTTAGGGCCTAACGGAGTAGATTGGAAGTGTCCGTAGCGAAAAACCCATTTTGAAGTTCGTTGTTACGAGGCAGTGCATCCGGGCACCGAAACGGACCCGTTTCGCTCCGTTTTGCATGCAGAAGGTACCGAAACGCGCCAAATCACTCCTAACATCGTTTTGGGTCCAATGGAGGCTATTGGGTATGTTCGTGCGAAAAAATTCAACAGAAGTTCGGGGCGCGAAACAGTGCATTCGGGTGCCGAAACACCCGTTTTGCTTCGATTTTCATGCAGTAGGTAACCGAATGCTCCAAAACACTCCCAAACATCATTTAGGGCCTAACGGAGTAGATTGGAAGTGTCCGTAGCGAAAAACCCATTTTGAAGTTCGTTGTTACGAGGCAGTGCATCCGGGCACCGAAACGGACCTGTTTCGCTCCGTTTTGCATGCAGAAGGTACCGAAACGCGCCAAATCACTCTCTAACATCGTTTTGGGTCCAATTGAGGCTATAGGGCATGTTCGTGCAAAAAAATTCAACAGAAGTTCGGGGCGCGAAACAGTGCATTCGGGTGCCGAAACACCCGTTTTGCTTCGATTTTCGAGCAGTAGGTAACCGAATGCTCCAAAACACTCCCAAACATCATTTAGGGCCTAACGGAGTAGAGTGGAAGTGTCCGTAGCGAAAAACCCATTTTGAAGTTTGTTGTTACGAGGCAGTGCATCCGGGCACCGAAACGGACCCGTTTCGCTCCGTTTTGCATGCAGAAGGTACCGAAACGCGCCAAATCACTCCCTAACATCGTTTTGGGTCCAATGGAGGCTATTGGGTATGTTCGTGCGAAAAAATTCAACAGAAGTTCGGGGCGCGAAACAGTGCATTCGGGTGCCGAAACACCCGTTTTGCTTCGATTTTCGTGCAGTAGGTAACCGAATGCTCCAAAACACTCCCAAACATCATTTAGGGCCTAACGGAGTAGATTGGAAGTGTCCGTAGCGAAAAACCCATTTTGAAGTTCGTTGTTACGAGGCAGTGCATCCGGGCACCGAAACGGACCCGTTTCGCTCCGTTTTGCATGCAGAAGGTACCGAAACGCGCCAAATCACTCCCTAACATCGTTTTGGGTCCAATGGAGGCTATTGGGTATGTTCGTGCGAAAAAATTCAACAGAAGTTCGGGGCGCGAAACAGTGCATTCGGGTGCCGAAACACCCGTTTTGCTTCGATTTTCGTGCAGTAGGTAACCGAGTGCTCCAAAACACTCCCAAACATCATTTAGGGCCTAACGGAGTAGATTGGAAGTGTCCGTAGCGAAAAACCCATTTTGAAGTTCGTTGTTACGAGGCAGTGCATCCGGGCACCGAAACGGACCTGTTTCGCTCCGTTTTGCATGCAGAAGGTACCGAAACGCGCCAAATCACTCTCTAACATCGTTTTGGGTCCAATGGAGGCTATTGGGTATGTTCGTGCGAAAAAATTCAACAGAAGTTCAGGGCGCGAAACAGTGCATTCGGGTGCCGAAACACCCGTTTTGCTTCACTTTTTGTGTAGTAGGTAACCGAATGCTCCAAAACACTCCCAAACATCATTAAGGGCCTAACGGAGTAGATTGGAAGTGTCCGTAGTGAAAAACCCATTTTGAAGTTCGTTGTTACGAAGCAGTGCATCCGGGCACCGAAACGGACCCGTTTCGCTCCTCTTTGCATGGAGAAGGTACCGAAACGCGCCAAATCACTCCCTAACATCATTTTGGGTCCAATGGAAGCTATTGGGTATGTTCGTGCGAAAAAATTCAACAGAAGTTCGGGGCGCGAAACAGTGCATTCAGGTGCCGAAACACCCGTTTTGCTTCGATTTTCGTGCAGTAGGTAACCGAGTGCTCCAAAACACTCCCAAACATCATTTAGGGCCTAACGGAGTAGATTGGAAGTGTCCGTAGCGAAAAACCCATTTTGAAGTTCGTTGTTACGAGGCAGTGCATCCGGGCACCGAAACGGACCTGTTTCGCTCCGTTTTGCATGCAGAAGGTACCGAAACGCGCCAAATCACTCTCTAACATCGTTTTGGGTCCAATTGAGGCTATAGGGCATGTTCGTGCGAAAAAATCAACAGAAGTTCGGGGCGCGAAACAGTTCATTCGGGTGCCGAAACACCCGTTTTGCTTCGATTTTCGTGCAGTAGGTAACTGAATGCTCGAAAACACTCCCAATCATCATTTAGGGCCTAACGGAGGAGATTGGAAGTGTCCGTAGCGAAAAACCCATTTTGAAGTTCGTTGTTACGAGGCAGTGCATCCGGGCACCGAAACGGACCTGTTTCGCTCCGTTTTGCATGCAGAAGGTACCGAAAACGCGCCAAATCACTCTCTAACATCGTTTTGGTCCAATTGAGGCTATGGGGCATGTTCGTGCAAAAAAATTCAACAGTAGTTCGGGGCGCGAAACATTGCATTCGGGTGCCGAAACACCCGTTTTGCTTCGATTTTCGTGCAGTAGGTAACCGAATGCTCCAAAACACTCCCAAACATCATTTAGGGCCTAACGGAGTAGAGTGGAAGTGTCCGTAGCGAAAAACCCATTTTGAAGTTCGTTGTTACGAGGCAGTGCATCCGGGCACCGAAACGGACCCGTTTCGCTCCGTTTTGCATGCAGAAGGTACCGAAACGCGCCAAATCACTCCCTAACATCGTTTTGGGTCCAATGGAGGCTATTGGGTATGTTCGTGCGAAAAAATTCAACAGAAGTTCGGGGCGCGAAACAGTGCATTCGGGTGCCGAAACACCCGTTTTGCTTCGATTTTCGTGCAGTAGGTAACCGAATGCTCCAAAACACTCCCAAACATCATTTAGGGCCTAACGGAGTAGATTGGAAGTGTCCGTAGCGAAAAACCCATTTTGAAGTTCGTTGTTACGAGGCAGTGCATCCGGGCACCGAAACGGACCCGTTTCGCTCCGTTTTGCATGCAGAAGGTACCAAAACGCGCCAAATCACTCCCTAACATCGTTGTAGGTCCAATGGGTGGGTATGTTCGTGCGAAAAAATCAACAGAAGTTCGGGGCGCGAAACAGTGCATTCGGGTGCCGAAACACCCGTTTTGCTTCGATTTTCGAGCAGTAGGTAACCGAATGCTCCAAAACACTCCCAAACATCATTTAGGGCCTAACGGAGTAGATTGGAAGTGTCCGTAGCGAAAAACCCATTTTGAAGTTGTTGTTACGAGGCAGTGCATCCGGGCACCGAAACGGACCGTTTCGCTCCGTTTTGCATGCAGAAGGTACCGAAACGCGCCAAATCACTCTCTAACATCGTTTTGGGTCCAATTGAGGCTATAGGGCATGTTCGTGCGAAAAAATTCAACAGAAGTTCGGGGCGCGAAACAGTGCATTCGGGTGCCGAAACACCCGTTTTGCTTCGATTTTCGTGCAGTAGGTAACCGAATGCTCCAAAACACTCCCAAACATCATTTAGGGCCTAACGGAGTAGAGTGGAAGTGTCTGTAGCGAAAAACCCATTTTGAAGTTCGTTGTTACGAGGCAGTGCATCCGGGCACCGAAACGGACCCGTTTCGCTCCGTTTTGCATGCAGAAGGTACCAAAACGCGCCAAATCACTCCCTAACATCGTTGTAGGTCCAATGGAGGCTATTGGGTATGTTCGTGCGAAAAAATCAACAGAAGTTCGGGGCGCGAAACAGTGCATTCGGGTGCCGAAACACCCGTTTTGCTTCGATTTTCGTGCAGTAGGTAACCGAATGCTCCAAAACACTCCCAAACATCATTTAGGGCCTAACGGAGTAGATTGGAAGTGTCCGTAGCGAAAAACCCATTTTGAAGTTCGTTGTTACGAGGCAGTGCATCCGGGCACCGAAACGGACCCGTTTCGCTCCGTTTTGCATGCAGAAGGTACCGAAAACGCGCCAAATCACTCTCTAACATCGTTTTGGGTCCAATGAGGCTATTGGGTATGTTCGTGCGAAAAAAATTCAACAGAAGTTCGGGGCGCGAAACAGTGCATTCGGGTGCCGAAACACCCGTTTTGCTTCGATTTTCGTGCAGTAGGTAACCGAATGCTCCAAAACACTCCCAAACATCATTTAGGGCCTAACGGAGTAGATTGGAAGTGTCCGTAGCGAAAAACCCATTTTGAAGTTCGTTGTTACGAGGCAGTGCATCCGGGCACCGAAACGGACCTGTTTCGCTCCGTTTTGCATGCAGAAGGTACCGAAACGCGCCAAATCACTCTCTAACATCGTTTTGGGTCCAATTGAGGCTATAGGGCATGTTCGTGCAAAAAATTCAACAGTAGTTCGGGCGCGAAACAGTGCATTCGGGTGCCGAAACACCCGTTTTGCTTCGATTTTCGAGCAGTAGGTAACTGAATGCTCCAAAACACTCCCAAACATCATTTAGGGCCTAACGGAGTAGAGTGGAAGTGTCTGTAGCGAAAAACCCATTTTGAAGTTTGTTGTTACGAGGCAGTGCATCCGGGCACCGAAACGGACCCGTTTCGCTCCGTTTTGCATGCAGAAGGTACCGAAACGCGCCAAATCACTCCCTAACATCGTTTTGGGTCCAATGGAGGCTATTGGGTATGTTCGTGCGAAAAAATTCAACAGAAGTTCAGGGCGCGAAACAGTGCATTCGGGGCCGAAACACCCGTTTTGCTTCGATTTTCGTGCAGTAGGTAACCGAATGCTCCAAAACACTCCCAAACATCATTTAGGGCCTAACGGAGTAGATTGGAAGTGTCCGTAGCGAAAAACCCATTTTGAAGTTCGTTGTTACGAGGCAGTGCATCCGGGCACCGAAACGGACCCGTTTCGCTCCGTTTTGCATGCAGAAGGTACCGAAACGCGCCAAATCACTCCCTAACATCGTTTTGGGTCCAATGGAGGCTATTGGGTATGTTCGTGCGAAAAAATTCAACAGAAGTTCGGGGCGCGAAACAGTGCATTCGGGTGCCGAAACACCCGTTTTGCTTCGATTTTCGTGCAGTAGGTAACCGAATGCTCCAAAACACTCCCAAACATCATTTAGGGCCTAACGGAGTAGATTGGAAGTGTCCGTAGCGAAAAACCCATTTTGAAGTTCGTTGTTACGAGGCAGTGCATCCGGGCACCGAAACGGACCTGTTTCGCTCCGTTTTGCATGCAGAAGGTACCGAAACGCGCCAAATCACTCCTCTAACATCGTTTTGGTTCCAATGAGGCTATGGGCATGTTCGTGCGAAAAAATCAACAGAAGTTCGGGGCGCGAAACAGTTCATTCGGGTGCCGAAACACCCGTTTTGCTTCGATTTTCGTGCAGTAGGTAACCGAATGCTCGAAAACACTCCCAATCATCATTTAGGGCCTAACGGAGGAGATTGGAAGTGTCCGTAGCGAAAAACCCATTTTGAGTTCGTTGTTACGAGGCAGTGCATCCGGGCACCGAAACGGACCTGTTTCGCTCCGTTTTGCATGCAGAAGGTACCGAAACGCGCCAAATCACTCTCTAACATCGTTTTGGTCCAATTGAGGCTATGGGCATGTTCGTGCAAAAATTCAACAGTAGTTCGGGGCGCGAAACATTGCATTCGGGTGCCAAAACACCCGTTTTGCTTCGATTTTCGAGCAGTAGGTAACCGAATGCTCCAAAACACTCCCAAACATCATTTAGGGCCTAACGGAGTAGATTGGAAGTGTCCGTAGCGAAAAACCCATTTTGAAGTTCGTTGTTACGAGGCAGTGCATCCGGGCACCGAAACGGACCCGTTTCGCTCCGTTTTGCATGCAGAAGGTACCGAAACGCGCCAAATCACTCCCTAACATCGTTTTGGGTCCAATGGAGGCTATTGGGTATGTTCGTGCGAAAAAATTCAACAGAAGTTCGGGGCGCGAAACAGTGCATTCGGGTGCCGAAACACCCGTTTTGCTTCGATTTTCGTGCAGTAGGTAACGAATGCTCCAAAACACTCCCAAACATCATTTAGGCCTAACGGAGTAGATTGGAAGTGTCCGTAGCGAAAAACCCATTTTGAAGTTCGTTGTTACGAGCAGTGCATCCGGGCACCGAAACGGACCCGTTTCGCTCCGTTTTGCATGCAGAAGGTACCGAAACGCGCCAAATCACTCCCTAACATCGTTTTGGGTCCAATGGAGGCTATTGGGTATGTTCGTGCGAAAAAATTCAACAGAAGTTCGGGGGCGAAACAGTGCATTCGGGTGCCGAAACACCCGTTTTGCTTCGATTTTCGAGCAGTAGGTAACCGAATGCTCCAAAACACTCCCAAACATCATTTAGGGCCTAACGGAGTAGAGTGGAAGTGTCCGTAGCGAAAAACCCATTTTGAAGTTCGTTGTTACGAGGCAGTGCATCCGGGCACCGAAACGGACCCGTTTCGCTCCGTTTTGCATGCAGAAGGTACCGAAACGCGCCAAATCACTCCCTAACATCGTTTTGGGTCCAATGGAGGCTATTGGGTATGTTCGTGCGAAAAAATTCAACAGAAGTTCGGGGCGCGAAACAGTGCATTCGGGTGCCGAAACACCCGTTTTGCTTCGATTTTCATGCAGTAGGTAACCGAATGCTCCAAAACACTCCCAAACATCATTTAGGGCCTAACGGAGTAGATGGAAGTGTCCGTAGCGAAAAACCCATTTTGAAGTTCGTTGTTACGAGGCAGTGCATCCGGGCACCGAAACGGACCCGTTTCGCTCCGTTTTGCATGCAGAAGGTACCGAAACGCGCCAAATCACTCCCTAACATCGTTTTGGGTCCAATGGAGGCTATTGGGTATGTTCGTGCGAAAAAAATTCAACAGAAGTTCGGGGCGCGAAACAGTGCATTCGGGTGCCGAAACACCCGTTTTGCTTCGATTTTCGTGCAGTAGGTAACCGAATGCTCCAAAACACTCCCAAACATCATTTAGGGCCTAACGGAGTAGATTGGAAGTGTCCGTAGCGAAAACCCATTTTGAAGTTCGTTGTTACGAGGCAGTGCATCCGGCACCGAAACGGACCTGTTTCGCTCCGTTTTGCATGCAGAAGGTACCGAAACGCGCCAAATCACTCTCTCAACAGAATTCGGAGCGCGAAACAGTGCATTCGGTGCCGAAAACCCGTTTTGCTTCGATTTTCGTGCAGTAGGTAACCGAACTCCAAACACACTCCCAAACATCATTTGGGCCTAACGGAGTAGAGTGGAAACGAAAAACCCATTTTGAAGTTTGTTGTTACGAGGCAGTGCATCCGGCACCGAAACGGA
>JACEFO010001495.1:0-22588 GCA_015342445.1 Digitaria exilis
TGGACACTTTATAAGGCCCGTCTCCTAAAATGTGCCCACCAATCTGGCAGCTCATGAGTTGCCCGATATAAGTTCACTAATATAAACATAACTTAGGGTTTGGTTGTTTCACATCTCTTTTCTCTTCCGCTCCCCCCCTCTCTCCGCTCAATCACCTGGCGGCAGGTGGATCTGAGCCTCCCTCCTCCGCATCTACCACCTCGCGCCTCCCCCTCAATGTTCTTCCCTGCGCCTCCCCCTTGCAGCTGGATCCGCGCGCAAGCGCGGTGGCGCTCGTGGCAGGCGCAGCGGCAGCGAGGCGAGGCGAGGCAGAGCGAGGCTACACGGTGGTCGCAAGGTGCAGCAGCAGAGCGAAGCAGAGGCCGGAGGGCGCGCGCGGGACGCACAGGCAACAGCCGGATCCGCCAGCATAAAGGAATTTGTGCAAGCGATCCTCCTAACCGTCCATCAACTCAAATATGGGTTGTGTTGGCAATTAGTGGCCCGCCATCACAAATTCATTTCTTGCAGGGAAGGGGCAACGATTCTGCCCCTTGTGGTTTTTTGTGATGGCGTACGACAGCCGCATCCGACAACACCTCAAAACGTGGTACCTGGTAACCCGCACAAATCGTTTTGTAACGTAGTGAAGTCCATCGTGGAGGAAAAAGAAGACTAACAAAATTTATTCTTATTGTAAGCACTCTTGCAATGTCACAATGTTTGCAATTTGATGACGGAAATTGGAAAGTACATACGTGTCCCTTCAAAAAAGTGATAATCACATAGAAGTTGTGTATTTCTGCAGCTTGCATGGTTTCTTGTTACTAACAGTCAAGAACTGCTGTATCTTTTGCGCATTTTGAAATCGGCAGGGTCGTTTCCCTTGCTCATAATCAGCAATAAATATTACTCCATTGATAGCGTTTTTAGGTCACTCTGGTGCGCTATCAGGTTGCATTATACAATGTCCAAAAAGCCCGCAAAACTGACAGCCCACTAGGTGGCCCGTTTTTTTGGCCCAGGTCGGCTTCGGCTGAAACGTGCTTGATCTAGCCTGACTTGTAAGCTATGGCCAGACCTAATAACGTTGAGCAGCCTGACATAGCATGGTGATAAAGGCCAGGCCTGACCAATAGCGTTCCAACCCTAGCCTCTCCTCTCCTAATTTCTCTACTCTCCAACCTGCTGCCTCCATCCTCCTTTGCTCCTTCATGCCTCCTTCTCGTGGCTACTCCTCCGCCGGTAGCTGGAAGCTGGAAGCGACGTGTGGCGGATGGGGGCCATGGAGGTAGGTGGCGACACGCACAGGATGGCAGCCAGTGGACTAGGCGGTGGCACAGATAAAAGGTCGCATGGAGTAAGGAGTGGCGGCGCGGATGGGCTGTGGGGAGCAGGCGCGGCTCGATGGCAGCCACGGGGAGTAGTGAACGACCATGGATGGTGACTAAGGAGCAAGTGACGGTTGCGAATGGAGGTGTCCGGAGCAAGGCGCAGCACCCTCCGATGAGTGGCGCGAGGGCCCAAGCCCCGTCATGCTGGACCGTGTCATCCAGGCTGCCTCGCATGAAAACGCTCATACCTGGGCCATCGGTCCAGCCCACGTACGCAAATACGGATTTTAGGAAGACACTGCCAAAAACGATTAGAGGCGGACACAAAAAATATCTGCCTCCGTTAATGCCCAGATAACGGAGGCAACATCTTTTATTTTTTCGAGAGCGTTTGCAGTATAGCCGTCCTCCTAAAAATCGATTTCCGAGGCGGTCGTTTAAAGCAGCGCCCAAAAATCTATTATCCGAAGGCCCGTCGTTTAAGCAGCGCCTCAGAATCTATTTTCGGAGGGGCGGTTGGGCAAGCTGCATCGAAATGGGGGAGCACAGTCCTGCGCCCAAGGCCCAACCACCTCGACTGCAACCCATGCCGCCACCACCGCCCTCACCTGCGCTCAGCATGGCTTCCGCCCGGACGTCGCGCGCCTCCTTGCGCCTAAGCGCGCCCGCCCGTCCACCGTGCCGTTCGCCTGCGCTTGGTCTGAGCGCCCAGCCCGCTACCGCGTGTTCGCCTGCGCCCCCTGCGCCATGCCAATAGCCTCAAGCTGGCAACGCTTCGAGCAGCTTCCAACGCGCCGCGTGCCCCTACCTTAGCTCGCCTACCTGCTTGCTCATGCGCTTGCGCCCTGCGGACGGAAGGACGGACGACGCGAGAGGAGTTGAAGTGTGGGTCGGCCTGTCCGCTCATTTTCTGGGAGAGCAGCTGAACCACATCTGCGCAGAATATTCCTCTACGGGGTCCAACCCAACCCCACACAATCTCCCATTACCAAACACGGTCGACCTGGGTTCAACCATCCCAACACCACTCCAACCTCCTATCCAAACACATGGTTAGGGTTTGGGGTGTTCACCATCTCTGTTTCTCTTCCTCGTCCTGTCTGCTCTCCCCTCGACCTGGCGGCGGCAGATCCACGTTCCGCGCCTCCTCTTCGCTCCACCGCACCTCCTCCTCCAAGCTCCTTCGCTCCTCCTCCTCCTCGCTCCTCCGCGCCTCTCATCGCGTCTCGCTCCTCCGACACAGCGCCGACATACGCCTCCCGCTCGCAGCAAGATCCGCGAAAGGCGGCGGAGCGAGGCGATCGTGGCAAGGTGAGGCTAGGCGAACGCGCAGCAGTGGACGAGGCGAGGCTAGCACGGTGGTGTGGCGACGGTGAGATGCCTAGGCACAACGATGGATAAGGCAGTGGCGACGGCCGGATCTGACGCGCGCAGGGCAGCCGCCGAATCTGGTGGCGGTGTCGTTGGGCTCGAGAGCCCTTTCTTTTTTTTTGTTTTTTTTCCTTCTATTTTGGAGGTGGACAGACCTGCTTTCATGTTGTGTATTAACCAAGCCCCATCTCGGAGCAGACCAAAACCGCCTCCAATAATAATTTTGATGACCGGCTACTCCGAAAATCTAATTCTGTAGTAGTGACCATTATGGTGACGGCCGGGCCAGGTCGGGCCAGACCAGGCAGACTTTTAGACACTATATCACACATGTCCACAATTTGGTTTAGAGGAATTCCTACAAAGAAAAATTAGAGAAAGAGAAAATTGATGATACACTTGATTTTTTATACTAGTCAAATGGCCCATTGCAATAGTGTGGTAGCTAGTTTTTCCATAGTAATATTTGAAAATTTTATAGTTACACACAAATATATTGAAAGTGGGTAGCTAGTTTTTCCGTAGTAATATGCAAAAAATTTTAGTTACACACAAATATATTGATTTCATTTATGTATTAATCATCATATTATACATTATACAACAGGAAACCATGATCTTTCATATCTATTTTTAAAAACCTTATTATATAGTAGTTCTTGACCTGCAAATTTAAGAACTGGAGATATATTTCTGGCCACCCTATGGATGGATGAAACTAGCATCGTCTTCTCCTATCTTGTCGTTCTGTTAACTAGCAAAGAGCATGTGCGACATGAAATATTTAGCATGTGAATATAAAAGAAAATTTAGACGAGCACTGCACCCGATCTCATAATATTGGAAGTCAAGTAGCTGTCGTCGACGGAACTGTTAGACGAGCACACGTCAGGCCCGATCAGCTGTTGTAGACAATTTCTTCTTAGACAAGTTGTGTACGTGGGAGCTCTGTAAGTGTGTATGTGAAGGAGTTGAAGGGCTTTTGGTTTGGACAAACTCCACTGATTAGATAATTGGAATAGATTCGTTGCTTAGATAAATTAATATTTTTTTCACCGTGAAACTCCTCCGTACGTCTCTCTCCCATATGCACCCGCACAATCACACCTAGCTAGCGATCAGAACGCTCGTGGCTCGCATTTTCTTATTCATGTGACAAACAAGCAGACTTTAGTAAGGTGTACAATATCAAAGAGAGGATTCTGAGTTTTTTCTGTGGCCATAAAAATAAATGCACGAGCTCTCCCGTGGCCCACCGCCTCCCTTTCCTCGTTTCCGACTCTGAATCAACAACCCCCACAAAACCCTCGTCTCCGAATCCGATCTCACAATAACACCCATATAATCCCGTGCATAGTAGAGCCTCAAACTCTCCCTCTATCGCAGATTGCCAGATTGATTGCGTTGCGACGATCAATGGAGGAAGCCGAGGCGCCGCCCCAAACTTCGCTCGAGACGGGACGCAATGCCCGAGGACGCGCTGTACGAGATCCTGCTGCGTCTCCCGGCGGAGGACCTCTGCCGCCTCCGCGCCGTCTGCCGGCCATGGCGCTCCCTCCTCTCCGATCCCCACTTCATCGCCGCCCACGCCGCCCGCCACCCCGATCAGCCGCCGCTCGTCGTCGTCGGCTACCAGGCAACAGACCGGAACGGCCCGCGTGCTCTGTGACATCGTGGATCTCTCCGGCCGCGTCGTCAAGCGTGTCCACGCCGCCGCCGGAGACGAAGACGACGACGACAGCCTGGGAAGAACAACCAAGTGGGTGATGAGCACGCAGGGCGACCTCGTCTGCGTCACGAGAGGAACCGGCATGAGCTGCTGCCAGCTGCTTGACCCGGCCACTGGAGCTGTGCATGACTTGCCTGATGGATTGGCTGCAGAGCATTCTGAATCACTACTCATCAGATTGCTGGGGATCGACTGTGTTCGGGCTCGTTCCCTCAACCGGGGGAGTACAAGGTGTTTCGTATGATTGAAGGTCGTTACGAATATTACAATACTACGAAAGCTATATGAGGGTCTTGACTCTTAATGGCAGTGGCAGCCTGATGAAGCCCGTTGGAGGAAAGCACAGGCACCTCCATACGGTCTTTGAATTGTTGTGCCATGACAATGGTGTGGTTATCAATGGCATTATCTACTTCTTGTTGAAGCCAGATGAATGGGACGATTACTCGCCAAGGCCTCGTAGGCTCGTATGATCTTGAGATGGAAAAGTGGAGGCCAGGTATTCAGGAACCCTTAAGCTGCCAATATGAAACTTGGTATGACTTCAAAGTAACGTCCCTTGTGGCAACCTAGTTCTTTGTTGTCGTAAACCTTCTTCCTCTATGGCTTCTCCTGCTATGGACATATGGTTTCTGAGCGACTTTGACAAGGGTTTGTGGACCAAGCAACATAGCATAAAAATCAGTGTCTTGCATGTTCCAAATCTAGCACCACCTTTGTTGGTGCTAACTGATAGTGGCGATGGGAGTCACAATGGAAATTGGGCATTTCTTCAAAATTATAACAACCCGATCGACATTGTTATAGATGTGCTACAGAGGAAGGATGTTGAAGTTGGTTTGTATGGAGGAAACCTTTTGAGCCTGGCAAATGGTACTAGCTAGTTGATGATACTCGCACAAGCAGCTGGACAGGGCCTCCAGGTTGATGCTGCCCATCATGGTTCCTCTTTTGTAAAGAGAGCATGATAAGGACGTGTTACTTTAGTTTGCACCGTTACAAAGATGACCCTACTATATTTTGGCTCACGATGATGAAAATGGGATGATTTAGGTCCAAATCATATTTTGTTTCACGGTGATGAAAGTGGAATGATTTAGGTCCAAACCATCTGGAGGCGGCTCTAGATTTTGGTCAAGGGATGGTCAGGCCATGGATTGGAAGCTGATTGGTGAACTGGTGGACTGCTTCATCTCATGGCAGCATATATAGGCCAGGAATGAGGGGCGAGATGGCCTTGAGGCTTCTTGATTGAAATTTCAATTTTGATATATGATGACAGTGTCCACAAAATTCTGATTTTGATCTCTCCTTGAGCGGGCTATCAAATCTCCCTTGAGGCGCGGTTTCATGCAGAGGCAGTGGCCATAAACGGTGGATGCAGAGGCAGTTGCATGCGTGCTGATGGCTGGGGTAACAAAGCGCTTGCATGCGAGCTGGTAGGATGGATTAAATTCGATTATACAATAGTTGATGCTTCAAAGTTGGAGATTAACTTCTCGTTGGCCTCTGTATACACCGTTTATGTGCAGACCATTGCTGGACGGACGGAGTATATCTAGCGCTGTTGGTTTTATATAGAGGAAACCTATTGAGCCTGCCAAACGGTACTAGCTAGTGGATAAGAGTTGTACTTTAGTACGTAGTTCTTTTTACATTATTTTCATTAGGTAGGTGGTGATTTTCATATCATTTGTTTTGATAGAAATGGGAGGTCCTAGTGTGATGCATGCCTTGTTGTAAGTTTTTTAAGCTTTTGAAGTTCAATTTCTTTTATGTTCGATATATAGCAAAATGACGGTTCGTTGCTATGGTAAAATACTAAAGGCTTGTTTTAGCAAATCTTGATTATGATACTATTAAAGCATGAAGTGATATGGAACAACAAGTAAATCAAAAGAATCTATTTTTTTAGCTCACAACCCCTTACTTCGTATTAGGGAATCACTTAATCGAATTTTATTTAAATCACTTATATTGAAAAAAACTGCTTGGCAGAGATACTCTTAAATTGAGCCACGAAGCTGTTGTAGAAGCTATGCTATTATTTAGTATTTTATTGTTTTAATCTCATAGTTTTTTATTTTCTGTATTATAATTTTTATTGCACTCATATCTCTACATTTCTGCCACATAATAGAAGGATAAGTAATACTTGTCACATCAGTGGTCCCCGAATCCTCCGTGTTAGTCACACACGAAAAAAAAACCCTCCGGGCCATCGCCTCCTTTCCTCTTGCCACTGCCGTGGCAGGAAACTAGCGAATCGAAATCAACAAGGGACTTGCTAGCGCCCAGACGTCCGGCGTCCGTGCGCATCGTCGGACGGTGCTTTAGTAGCCTGTTGCATGCAACATCACGTAGAATTTTGAAACATTGAAGAGATTTTAGGAACATATAGTTTAGGTGGAACATTAGGAGTTGCAAATTTGAAACAATAGGGAGATGCGGGCAACACGAATGGAACATTAGAGCGTCGGGGCGCATACGGTTTCGGTGGAAAGGTAGGAGTTTCAAATTTGAAACATTAGAGCGACGAGGGCGAGCTAAGTGGAACAAAAACGCAGGAGAGGTTGAAGCAAATTTGTTGGAACAACAACAACATTGAAGGAGTGAAAATAGGAACAATCGTAACCGAATATTGACAGAGATGTTGTCCAGATTGGAACAAAGAATAGTGCATGGTTGAAACATTACCTGCATGAAACAAAATCGAGATGGAACATAGCATCGTTTTATTGAAACATTACATCGTAGGCGGAACATCGCACGTGTTAAATTTGTAACGTTATGCAACTACATTTCATTACGATGTTGCACCGTTAGACAACATGAACAAAACAAATATCGGTTGAAACAATTTGGCGTGCGCAACAATATCAGCGATGGAGCAGCAGTTGGAAGGGAGGTTGGCGTTTGGGTATCCGTCCGGACAGAAGCCCCGCGTCCGGACGTTCGCTACCTAGCATTACCGAATCAACAAGGGTAGAAGCATGCTAAGCTAATGGTATAAGTGCAATAATAGCTTAATCTTCAAGCTCAAATATAACTAAGATGGAAAATAAACATCATGGCAACCCCTTCTGAAAAAAAAACAGTAATCATACTAGAATTCATGTAGTAAACACAGAAAATAAGGTTGGGAAATGTTATTAATTAACTAATCTTATAGAGCAACTACTACAAAAAATATTCACAGTGACCTTTGAAAAAAATGCCTCGGAGGCGGGCAGGAATTATAACCATCTTAATAAATGGGATTAATGATTTTTATTTAAGGAGGCATCCGCATTTAACTTCCTCGGGAAATCGATGACTTCTTTTTATAAAAATACCCCTAGAAATAGTTTATTTTCAGAGGCGGCCGTTTTAAGGGGTTCGACTTGGTAAAGGCATAAGTCCCGCCTCCTAAAATACGTAGCCCAGAAAGACCCAAATAGCCCATTTTCCAGAATACCATATATATAGCCGACCTAGGGTTTACCCTCAACCTCTCTGTCTCCCCCTCATCTCCCTCTCACTCTCTCTTGCCCACGCAAGAGGGCGCCGCCGGCCCCCTCTCTCCTCCAGCGGCGGCGCGCCTCACAGCAGCCCCTCCTCCCTCTCGCAGTTGCCCCTCTCCCAGATCTAGCGTGATAATCTATATACAAAATTGTTTTTCTGCACCCTTGCATGTTATTCTTATTACAAGAATAAGCATTGCTTATGCTTTTGCTCATTTTAAATTTGGGAGGATTGTTTCTGTTGCTCCGAATCAGAAATAATCTTTACTCTATTACTCTCTCCATTCTAATTTGATAGTTCTATTTTACGTTGACACAATGACAAAAAAAATCTTACTCATCATCTAATTAATGCAAGGCACTTAGTTAGTCCTCCGATGTTTTTTTTGTGGCAACTCATTTGACTGACGTTTGCCATGGTCCATATATATCGAGTAAATAGAATTATCATTATGAATATTTCATTTTTGAAATAGAATTATATCAAAAGTGAATGTAGATTTTTTTATTGCTCGTGTGCTTTAGGTCGCCGCGTGAGCCCACGCACAGAATTTTGAGAGAGATGAGTTTGTGATGATACTGCATCTTCTCGATTAACTTTTTTTATTTATAGCTTTCGTTTCGAGAAAGGATTCTTTGGCTTTTTAGTAAAATACATCGGAGGTCCATCAACTTGTAAGGAACGTCATTTAGGTTCATTAACTTTGAATATATATTTTTGGGTGTATCTACTTGTTAAGTCGTTCATCACACGTCCATAACAGCCTATGTGTGCTGCTAGTGTCGACATGACATGCTGATTTGGCTTCTCAAAACACTCTCTGGTTGAGGGATTTGATGGAGCAGAGTAGATTGCAAGCGACACTAGCTTGGCACCATCCTGATGGCTAAGACAGTCGTGCGTGCACATGACGTGGCAATGGTGACCGGGTTTGCCCAGTGCTGTCCCTAGCTCCTTCATCCTCATTGGCGATATGTTCAAGGTGCATAGTACATTTAGGCCTAACAAGCTTCACAGTAACGTGGAGGAGTATGGACCAACGGTGAACCGACTTAACAAATTAATGAACCCAAAAATACATTTTTAAAGTACATAAACATAAGTCACACCTCCTTATAAATTTTTGGACCTCCATTGTATTTTTTTAGACAACTTCAGCGTTTTAGTGATCTGGCCAATTAATGCATGCATGGGCTCTCCCGTGGCCCATGAAACTCTCTTCTTAAAAAAACCGCAGGCGCACCT
Organism: Digitaria exilis; assembly: GCA_015342445.1. NCBI lineage: Eukaryota > Viridiplantae > Streptophyta > Magnoliopsida > Poales > Poaceae > Digitaria > Digitaria exilis. Next base: position 9,163 of record JACEFO010001495.1, read on the forward strand.
CTCGCCTCTCGCAGGCGCACGCGCAAATTGCCATCTTGCACAGCATATGAAGTATGAGGGAAAGAAATTTGCTTGAATGCAATTATCTTCTTCTGCAGCACAAAGTCTTCATCGATAAAATGAGCAGTCACACCAAGATACCCCAAGTTCTGGTTTGAAGACCAAAGATCAGCCGTCAAACTAACATGAGATTTCAACTTTGTGAACTGGTCACTCAGCATTAGCTTCTCCTCTTCATACAACGAAAGGCAATCTGCACGCACGCTGAGACGACCAACTACTCTGAATCCAGGTTGACAATAGTTGATCATTTCTTTCCAACAGGGGTCTTCAGCTTTCCGAAAGGCAATTTCTGCGCTGATAAAGTACTTTGCTATCAGACCTCGAAAGACTACAGGATCAAAGACAATCGGGTCTCCATCACTGGGCTTTCCCTTCAAGGTTGATATGAACCTATCCCTATCTTCTTGTGGAATGACGGGGCAATGGTACTGAATATGTCTGTTAAGATGAGTAGTTCCTTTGCCAGCAACTGAAGATAACTGTGTCTTGCAGAATTTGCATATTGCCTTTTCTATGCCATCTACTTGTTCCGACTCAATATATTGCCACACTTTAGCCCTTCTTTTAGATGAACGACTCGACTGATCAGTGGACATAACCTCACGACTTTCTGCCATTACTTCTGGAACCGAGCTGACCCCTTCCATGTCGAACAGTACTGCCATAAGAATTTAAAATAGTTTAAAAAAGTGTAACTACTAAGGCTTGCCATCACAACATACCAAAATTATGCGAGTACAGGGAACTGTATGGGCAGATAAATATTTCAAACCAAATCTTGAAGCAAACTGGTATAAGTTATTTACACTATTCATGCAATTCAATCACAGATCTATAAGGTTCAGTCAAAGTTTAATCCTTTATGATCTCATTAAATTCCCACAAGGCACAACCGTTCTAGAAATCGTCATGTTTACTCGGATGAATCTGTATTTCATAACCATGTACCGAAATCTGAGTAAACAGTACCCTTCCAACCATCAGTTTCAAGTACAAACTACGAAACAAACTTATTCCAAGAACTAATCCTCACAGAAATAGCCTTCCTCAAATCTAATCACCAGGGGAAAAATATCACTTTGCGAAAAGAAACAGAGCAGACTGCTACTGATACTATAGCGATTAGTAAATTCGATCGATGACAGGAGGTTTCAGCAAAACGAGAATGTCTGCATCAAGTTGTTCCTCAGTGACTCTCAGATGGTAAATTGCTAGTGTGACAGCAACACGCTACGCCTATAGTGTACTACGGAGCCCATGCAGAGATTGTAAATAAAATCTAGGACGACGCTGATGTTACTGTCAAGAACATGGCTAGTGACGTCATAACTAAATTCTCCAGGGTAATATGGGATTTTGACAGCAGCACTTTTTTTTTTCTTTCTAGTTTTCCACCATCAGCGGAACGGAGCGTCTAGATTTGTAAAAAAGGAGCTGAAACAACCAAGATGAACTGAAAGTCTTAAAGAATATGCACACTACAGCAGCTGCGAAGAAGCGAGGCGAAACTGCAAGCAAGAACAGAGGGAGCGATCCATGTCAGTCTCATACACTCACCTAGAGTCTTGAGAGCTTGAACTGGAATTGGAATTCCTCACAGCCCGTCGCACGCAGCTGCCAAAGACAGCTCTGGCCAAATCGGAAGAAGCTCCCACGCACTCCAAGAAGAGCACGGACGGGGGAACGAATTGAGGAAGAACGTCGCAGCTGGTAGAACGAATTGAGGAAGAACCCCGATTCCCGAGCGCGCACGCGTGATCCGGAACAGATCTCTAAGAATTTCCCCCCTTCCCGCCTCCCGACGCTGCAAACCCCTGACTGAGACCAGCCAAAGAGGATTATCCCCCTAGAACTCGGCGAGTTCCTCGGTCCTGTTAGCTTCTCTCAGCGAGACGAGCGGCGGCGGCGAGGGGAGGAGGAAATTCGTTGGCAACAAGAAGCGTGCGGCTGGGGAAGGGAAGCCCTGATCTGGCCCTCTCCGGCTCTTCCCTGGATCTTGAAGGCAAGAGGCATGGACGACGCGGGCGACGGCAGCGGCGGCGTCGCCCTCTCCGGCTCTTCCCTGTGGGTTGTGGCGGCGGCAGGGATGCAGGAAGAGGAGGCAGCCCTTCCCTCTTTTCGTGGGCTGAGCCCTTACTATTGATCCACGGGCTGGTTTTGGGCTGTGATTAAAATCCGGCCTGTATCAATCCTTTTGATGCAAGACCCGACTCGATTTGGCCCTTTTTTTCTAAGAGCCCGTAATCAAAATAAAACCAGCAGCCCATGAGTTCGATGGCCCGCGAGGCCCTTGGATCTACGTGGCCCATTATCAGGCCTAGTCATGCGGTGGGCGGTTGTATGTGTACGTGCACTGGACTGCCGCTTTTTATGGGCTATCAGGCTATGGCTCAAGCATATTAGGGCAAGTACATTGGTGTTGTCTAATAGGACACCTCATGCATTGCTACATCATCTTCAAACAATGTACCAGACGACTCATACAATAGATTATCTTGTCAGTTGTCTCAAAGAAATACACAATCCCTTAATTTATGCATAGAAAAAAAAAGAAATATTGTGAGTTGCATGGCAACAACAACTCGTACAATGGTGTGTAGGTTGTCTCATATTCCTAAATTTTAGCCTATGAGGCGGTTGCCTCGCGAAACAACCACTTTATTCTCTCTCCTTCCTCTCTCTCCACCACATCATAAAACATCCCACGTAGACTTGCATGAGACGACCTATGAGACCGCTGATGTGTAGCAATGTATTTGCCCTTAGGCTAATAGGTAATTGATGAATGAAGGAGCCCCCACCTCCCCTCAGTTCCGCCACTGTGGCTAGTGCCATGGTGACGGGGACAAAGTATGTAGCTGTTGGTACGTATGCCGGAAGCCTTTTGTGTTCATGGATTTGGTAGCGGTGATGCTTTTCGTGATAATAATACTATAACGCGTCAACAGTACTCCTTTTGCTTGTAACCTGCTATTATTAGGAAGTTTAAATTCTATGAGGTCTCGGTTGCCTGGGTCTTGCAAAAGTTTAACGATTACCCAGCCAAGTAATTAAAAACTAAGCAATTCAAGCATTGGCCCGACGATTCAGTAGAACCGCGGTCCAAACCTTAAATGAAATTTGCTTGCCCTAAACATTACAAGGCATTATGGTTTATTTTGGGGGGGGGAGCAGCAATAAAGAAAATGGGCACAAAATCATCACCAACATCTATTTTTTTAAAAAAAATAGATGAAAATTTGCAAACAGGAGTTGGGCTATTTTATTTAAAAAGTCAACTGGTGCATAGTCATTACATATGTTTTTTCTTCTAAAAGTGAATTTCTCGATCATAAATATGAATAATTTAAGTATGGGATTTTAAAATAGAAAAATACTTTACAACATAAACATTTTCAATGCAATACAAATAGACTTTTAAAAATTTGTCTGCAATGATTAATTAAATGTGTATAAACCTATTTTGCATAAAAACGGTTTGTCAAAATATAGATGTCTTTTAAAGAAAAATTATGATAATACTACAAACAGTAAATGTTAGATGGTTTTGGCGTGCATGCCACGGATCAAACTACCGGTCGGTCGCATCGCCGAGATATATCGTGTACCCGCACCACCCATACGTGGCGATCCAACAAACTATACGAGACTGCCAGACTGCAGCATAAGCATATCCAGTGGAGCCCTTAAATGGGTCTCTATCTCTTGATTTTGTCTTCCATTAGAAGAAATCTCTCCAGCAGGGCCTCTAAATGAGCTCCCATTTTGGAGAGGCCACCAAATTATGGTCCAAAGCCTCTAGAATTAAAGGCCCTCCAAATTTAGTCACCCCACTAAAGTTTGAAGCTTTTAAACTATTTTTGTTGACCCCTAAAAACAATATAGAGGCTCAAATTTGATCTCCCCACTGGAGTTGCTCTTTAGTCCGCCCGACTAGCTGTTCGGAGCACAAAGCTAGTTTGACTCGGATTTCCCTAAATAAAAAAAAAAAACAAGCCAGCCGAGCTCGAGAAGCACGAAATAGCTTTCAAACCTACTCGGAAAAGAACAAAGTAGTATAGAGTCCGACTGCTCGACCACGCGTCTGTCCCCAATCACACGTCCACGTATAAACAGACACAGACCGAAGCATCCCCATCAGCACCCCCTGCTACTAGCTGCTTGCTAGTCACAAGCCATGGGGTCCGTCCTCAGCTGGAACAAGCCAGCCGATCTCTCTCCTTCCTCCATGGCCAACGGCAAGCTCCCCGCTGACCTACTGTACGAGGTCCTGCTCCGCCTCCCGGCGAACGAGCTCTGCCGCCTCCGCCTCGCCTGCCGGTCATGGCGGTCCCTCACCTCCGACCCCGGCTTCGCCAAGGCCCACGCTTCCCGCCACCCAATCGTCGCCTGTATCCATGACGATGACGGCCATGATCTTGAGGTTCGCTTCCTCGACCTGTCCAGCAACATTGTCATCAAGCGAATACCCCTCCAGTACCGGAGCTACAATCTCAGCGTGCAGCTCGATCTGGTCTGTGTCACGCCATTTTCGGGCAAAGAACAGTGCTCCACACTGAATCCAGCCACCAGTGAAGCCACCGCCATGACCGGTGGCACCCACGGGTTTGAAACGGGTCCTTGTGTACTTGGGTACATTTCCTCCACCGGAGAGTACAAGGTGCTGCGCATTCATACGTACACCACTCGCGATGATGGTGAGACCACGTTCCACCTCAAGCAGGCATGCGAGGTCATGACACTCGGCGATGGCCGCGGCGGTGGAACGTGGAGGGCGAGGCCATGCCCTCCGGTTCTCGTCTCGCCGCAATCCGGGCAAAGTGTGGTTGTCAGTGGAGTTGCCTACTTCTTGTTGAGTCAGCTCGACATCAATTGTGATCCCACAGAATTCAAGCCTGATACAATAGCCTGTTTCGACATGGCGACCGAGGAGTGGCGGCAAGAAACGTTACGGGGACCAATTAACAGCGATCTGATCACCGCCGTCGACAAGAAACTCATGCTTGATCTTCACTACACCAACCTTGAGCTGGCAGTTTTGGATGGCTGCTTGGTCTTGGTCCAGCATGGATTCCAGGATTGCACGATAGACCTTTGGTTCTTGGTAGACATGGATGTCGACAAGGGGTTATGGACCAAGCGATTTTCCGCATGTTACGCACCTGGTTGTCAGCATGAGCACAATGTGTTTTTAAGGCCATATCCACTTGTTCTGTTAGAGGATGGGAAGATAGTGATGTGGGATGATCTGACCAAGTTGGAAAACTGTTTTGCTTTCAACATGTGCACAGGAAATCTTGTGTGCTCAAGTCAAGTCTATAATGAGTCTTGATGAGCTTTTCTTGCTTCATCCATAGCTGTACGTCGATCGTACTCCGCCGCAGCATATTACACGATACGTAGCTGCCCGTAGAGACAACAAATGAATTTTACATTGCCTTGGCTTGTGGAACAGAAATCCGCCTGCTTTACCGGCACTAAAATTCTGCTTTGCCAGTGGAATTCGGGTTTATTTTCCTAGGCCCATCAATAACATGCCACTACTGAACAACTTGTAGGCTTGTAGCCTGCCATGATCAACACATGCATGCATGCAGGTTGCCAGCTTATTACAAGCCGAATTTGATAGCTGAACTCCAGCCTTTTTTGGACTCTAGAGAGTTTGGATGGCTGCCGGCAGGCAGCAGCCTCATGCTGCTAAAAGTTCAACTAGAATTCGGTTCGACAACGAAAACCAGTCACCGGTCAACTATAGTTCACAATAACTCCGTGTTCTGCATCAACGTACTTCACACATCGGCAATGACATTATTGGAATCATCACGGCATGGAAGGAAGAAACCATCTGCTCCTCTCGCCGACTATGGTTTGCTGCCGGCGGACATCATGTTCGATGTCCTGCTTCGTCTCCCGGCCAAAGAGCTCTGCCGCCTCCGCGTCGTCTGCCAGGCATGGTCCTCGATCACCCAGAGCCCGCTCTTCGCCAAGGCCCACTCATCCCCGCACCCTCTCGTTCTTGGCCTTCGCAATCGTTCCGAGGTCCAGTTCATTGACCTGTCCGGCAACACCGTTAAGAAGCTAGCGACCGGCGCCTGTGACCTCATATCGCCGCTCGAGCTTAGCTCGCAGCTTGACCTGGTCTGCGTCTCAGAGATCACGGGACGAACCTGCGTCGTCGTCAACTCGGCCACCGGTGCTGTCACTGTTTTGCCTAGGGACATAGGCATAGAGCAGGACATCAACATGGGCGCTACGCATTGGCATACTGGTATAATTGGGCAAGTTCCCTCTATCGGAGAGTACAAAGTGCTTCGTTTCTACTTCTATCATCATCATCATCAAAAGAAGAAGAATAGTGGTGCCATCCAAGCTTGTGACGTTATGACCCTCCACAATAAGAATGGGAGATGGAGGGCGAGGTCGCCGCCCCGTGCGCTCTTCATCTCGACGACGTCCAGGGACAGGGTTGTCGTTGATGGAGTAGCCTACTTCTTGTTGGAGCACGGCGTCGAGCCAGATGCAGTAGCCTCATTTGACATGGCCACAGAGGAGTGGCGCCCTATGACTCTACAAGGACCGGTCAGTCGCCTTGTTGCTGATGGTGATCATAAACTCAGGTTCACTGAACACAGAGGCTCATTCCACCTATCTAAGCTCAAGGGACACCTAGTAATGATCTGTTTCTCCCGAGATTCATCGACAGATCTCTGGTTCTTGGAGGACACAGTAAATGGTCTATGGACGAAACGATACTCGCTGCGGTATGTGCACTTGTGGGATAACCAAGGGTTTTGCTATCCCTTGGTGGTTTTAGATGATGGGAAGATAGTTTTCTGGGTGAACAAGGCAAAAGGCCTCAAAGCATATGATCCAAGAACAAATGCATGGGGTGAATTGGCTATGATACAAGATTATTGGCCCATTGTCATACATCAAGGAAGCCTCCTGTGTCCAAATCTTCAGTGTTGATATGTGTTGACTCATGAGCTTCGTTCGCCAATCGTGTAGCATACCAAGCTCTTTCTATCGTGCCCTTCAGTTTATTATATATATTAATATTAAAGTTGTAAGTGCAAGAGAGTCAAAAGTCTTTGTAACTAATTGGCGAGTAGATTGGAAAATATTACTTTATTACTTTATCGTGCATATTAAGAAATTGTATCGCAAATAATAGAATTATGGTTATTGTCGTGCATTACTATAGTCATATGTACTTAATGGTATTGTGAAAATTGCATTTTGGGACGAATTGTACCAAATGACCTAGTTTAGTAGTAAAATAAACCAATAAACTAAGCATAGCTTATACTAATCAGCAGGTAATTCGGATTTTTCCTTTTATTTTCTAAAACAATATAGAGAGATAGAGATATAGTGCATAGCTAATTTTCCTTATACTAATCAGCAGGTAAAACAATATACAAGGAGCCCAGCAACCTGGGAGGGCAAGCTGTACTTTTAACACAGGCCCTTCTTAAAATCAGACAGAAACCATAGGTCCATGGAAGTATAATGGATGTAGTGAACTGTAACCAAGCAGCCACATGTAAATCAGACAACGATAGTTGCGGTGATCAAGTTCATGATATGAGTACATCCTGATGTTGTCCCGAAGAAAAGTGTTAGAAGTAAATGTAAATGGAAAGTAGGATTGGATGAATGATTCTCTGATGTATTGATTGAAAAATGAGATTACATATTTATACCCCACGAAGGGGTATGATTCATGCCTGTTCGGAAGGGACGCAACCTCTCTGACATGGCTGTTCGGTTTGTACACGTGTCTGCTCGTGAGCAGGTGTCCATTCGGGAGGGACATGCCCCTTCCGAATGGGTGCCACAGTAACCCTTCATTAGAGAACACTAATGATGGGATTAACTACCTAATACACTTAACTAATCTATGATTGATGACTAATTGATCACACCATTAAATGTAATCTTAACACTCTCCCTTGAGCAATTAGTAGTGTATTCTTCATGTAATCCTGCAATGCCCTCTTGATATTCATCCAAGAAATATGGGAAAAACTCCTCGAAAACCTTGTAGGAAAAATTGAGGAGAAACCATCGTGTAGTATGTTTGTGAAAAACTCCTCCAAAAACCCTGTGGGAAAAATTTGAGGACAAAACAACATTGTATAGTCATATGCTATTAAAACTCCTTAAAACCCTAGTGGGAAAAATATAAGGAGAAAACGTAGCATATGTGTTATTGTCTTATCGCAAACTTATGAGAAAAACCTTGAAAGGAAAGCTCATAAACAAGTTTGGAGATCAATTGTATGATTTGTGGATCATATTTGAATAATCTCCCCCAAAACCCAATGGGAAAAAATATGAGGAGATATAATGTCTTGGATACCTCCTTAAAAACCCCTGTGGGGAAAACAGAAGATATGACATATGATATGTCTCGATTACCTCTTCAAAAACCCCGGTGGGGAAAATTAGAGATATGACATATATTCTTGTATTGATATTGCCTCATTAAAACCTTTTATGAGAAACCTTGTGAGGAAAAACTCATTAAGGAAAAAGAGTACAATATGATGATAGGATAGGTTCACAATTCAGAGAAAGAATCTCCCCCTGAACCTTGCAAAATTTGAGTTGTCACATACCTAACATAGTAGGTAAGAACTTTTGTAAGAATGCTTGCAAGATATTTATATTCTCATTTTAGTTGTAATATATGAGAATAAATTAGGCAATATGCTAGTGATATTGCTCATATATAACCTGATTTCATCTAAGCAATACAAGCCACACTATCATACATAGATAATATTTAATGATTCAGTCATAGTTAATCATTCATTGAAGTCTTATATACTCATGTAATGCTTCAGAATGATAAGTTAAAGTTTTTCGCTAGAATCTATTGATGACTCATATAAAAACTTTACTTTATTGATATCAGTTTATTTCTGGCATAGGGATTAGTTAGCTAGTATCGTGATATTCCACTTTGGTTGTGTTCTAATTTTATAATAATAAGTCAAGTCTTTGTGCCATTTAGATATCTATGGAGATCCAATTGGACTCCCACCAATAAGGTATTGTTGGAGTTGCGCTAAGTTGAGCTAGAAAAGTATCTACAAATGCAGTATTAGACCTGTTGCAATTTGTATAATACATAAGCGCTTTGTTGGCACTAAGTTTGTCATCCCACGGTCTAAATGGATACTGATCCATTTTTGTTTTTAGGGGAATGATAGAACACTAGTGTTGATGTATACGATTGTCCAATATTATTTAGATATTGGTGTACAATATCAATTGTATATTTGTATAAAGTGATGTATGTACTTAAGTTGAAGACTTAAGCTTAGTTTGGTTTTACCCAAAAAATCATCTCAAATTCCGTCATAAAATGATTGCTTGCTTGTTTGTGTGCTGAGATGATATAACAATCTAATTTGGAGATTATTTGTTAACACACATATGCAATCATAGTTGTTAGAGTAATCTTTTTATGGAAGATACTGATATAGTCACTTGTACCACAATCAACTTGACTATTCTAAGTCATGAAGTGACTTCTACACAATATATGTTGCAATTTTTTCGTTTAGATTTTGCATACAGAGTCCATTAGGGACATAAATCCAAACCATCAAATTCAATTTATCTACCAATAATTAAATATGGGAACACTATTTTCACACATACCATGCGGGTATGTTGCTCGGTCTCTGCGTGAAACCATGTGCTACAAGCTCTCGTTGTCTTACCGCCTTATTTCTTTTAATAAAGAATTATGAGATGTAGTTAGACACTTCTCATTTTCGGACAAGAGCAGATCTCCTTAATTGTTACCTTTGATTTGACCGATTTGAGTGTTTCTACACTCTGCCATGGACTTTTGGTCTGGATCCAGTTGAAGGTATATAACAATTTTGAATAGGAGTATATGTCGACATATTTGTAGTCTTTAATTGATTGATCACAACCAATTGTAGCTGGTGAAAAATTTACCCTTTTGAATTCTATGCCATTTCCCACGGTCATAGAATATGATGTTCCATTGACCCAGTGCCTGAATTTATGTGCACATATACTGGGCTTTTGAATTCTAATGATTCATAAGCTTCGAATTTATATATCCATAAAGTGTCTGACAACATGCATGATATTGATTAGCATTTACTACCTTGGAGGATCGATGTCTCCCCCTATTTCGCGGATGCTTGAAAAAAGTTGTAGTCCTAGCTTGTGGCCATACTTCTCCCCCTCTTATTTTGACTTGGGAGTTGAGTGAAATTGCTAGGATTTTTACTCTTTCTGGCACACTTATATTTGACGACACTTTAGATGAGTAAATGCATTTGGCAGGTTATTTGCTAATGTATTGCAAATGTAAGATGTTGTGATTGTCAGTCAAGATATACTTTGTACGTACGTGGATATGAGGATAGAAGTGCGTATAGCATTCTTTTGTGATTTTTGGTATTAATATCTCCCCTAATGTCCAGAATTATTCCTCATAGTGTTGTCAGGCATACGGGCATGAGAATGAATCCCTTTCATGAGTGATCTAAGATATTCTATGAATGATGGATAAATATCTTGTATATATAGATCCTCTATGCCCATGGATGTATGTTGAGGTGGTGATATCGGTATATGCATATCATATCCGAACGCAGATGGGAAATATTGGCTAAGGCCAAATTCCACGTACTCACTGCAATGGAGGAGCCGTATGATTGTAGTCAGATGAATTTGAAATAATAATGCGGTGTGTAAGTCCGCATGGTACCAAGTAAATAGTGGTACATGCAATTCTATTTTATTGGTCATGCATGATTAATTTTGATATGATATGTAATTAGACCATTATTGGTATGGAGGTATGTACTTAGTTCCCAAATCAAGTAATTTCATATAAATGGGTTTGATCCTGCGTCCAGGATAATTTTCTTTAAATTGAAAATGTTTGAGCGTAAACTTGATAAATTTATGTGATACCTTATGATCAGTAAGGGTCACGTGTGGGACTGTTTTATGAATGCTACAATGAGCATTATATAGTACTTGTATTCCAAATAATGGTTAAAAATAAGGCCATGTTTCTTGAATGTGTTCAGGAACTGATGTTGTGGCTCATTACTTTTTTTAAAGATTTCAAGGTAAGAGGACCTGTAAAATCAATTCCCATAGACGCATGTGGTGCGCATAAAATCTAAGGATTGGGAACGTAGGTTGTGCAAAATAGAATTGATAATAATTTTTCTGATCACTTGTAGTTCAACTAAGGCTATCATGCCTAGTCTTGATATGATCAATATTGAAAAATTATTTTGTATGCAACATGTGATATATTGAGATCAATGTATGTAATACAACCCAGATGATATAAAAGGATTTTTCGTGAATGTTTATTTTAATATCCATTGTATCGAGTTGAGTACTGATATTTAATCATTACTCTCGGTGAGTAGTGTAATTGTAAAACCATGCAAATGGATATTATAAACATATTGGGTATTTTGTAGTATTTAGATACATAAATGCATCCATTATTGATAATTTAATACCCATAAGTAGAGTATAATCTCTCTATATTATGGTAGTGGTAATTTTGTAAGCCAAACGAGAGAACCCTTTGATACCTTTAAAACTCCATCACAACCGGAGTATTTGAAACCTCTTTCTTCAAGTGTGCTGATCGAAATAAGATTTCTGGTCATGGTTGGTATGAACCTCACATTCTCCAAAGTGTGAATCATCCCATCATGAGCCTTGACCTGAACAGAGTCAATGCCCACAATCTGACATGGATTATCATCACCCATACGCACAACATCTCCCTTCTGCATAGGTTTATAAGAACTAAACCAATCTCTGTTAGTGCAGATATGAAATGAACATGCAGAATCCAGAATCCATTCATCACGACCAGAAACACAAGCAGCAACAGCCAGACAATCTCCAAAATCAGAACCCTCACCAGCAGAGACAACAGATGCCTTACCATCAGGATTATTCATCCTCTTCTCCTTATTCCGAAGCTTAAAGCAATCCTCAATAAAATGAGTTTTTCTTCTTGCAATACTTACATAACTTCTTGGTAGTGGGTTGTCTGGACTTGGAGCGACCCCCTACTCTTAATCACGCTCGTTGCCATCATTGGAGTATCTGTGCTCATGTCTGCCACTAACATGGAGTGCGTCGCCCTTGGAGGACGGCGACCCATCATTGTGCACCCATGCCTTTCATCTTCTCCCTGGATTGGAGTGCCTCATAAACATCCGCTAGGGTTAGTTCATCAAGGCCCAAAAGTTATGGTGTCACCGGAAATTGGCATATGAATTTGGCAGAGAACATAACAGTAAGAGGCCTAGATCTTCATCCTCATACTTAACCTCCATCGACACTAGGTCGGCAACGATCTCCTTGAAAACAGATATGTGGTTCAGCCACTGAACCACCCTCATGCATCTTTGAGCATGAACAACTTCATCTTCATATGCATCTTACTGGTTATATCCTTGGACATACATGTCGATTCTAGTTTGAGCCAAATTTCTGGCAGCACTCTTTTCCTACAACACTCTTGCAAGATATCATTAGAAAGATGAAGCTGAATTAGGGACAGAGCCTTACGGTCCTTGCGCTTCTCCTCATCGGACCACGCCTCCTTCTTCTTCTGCCGAAACTATCTAGCGCCTCATCGAGATCATTCGATTGCGCCAGAACGGCCCGCATCTTCACTTGCCCACAATGCGAACCTCGTGCTATATCCAGCAGCGGTAGATCGTATTTCATTGAAGTCATTGCAAAGAAATAACCAAAAGAAATAATCTGCAGTAATAATCTAGTACGTTACAGTCTAATCCTAGCAAAACCTGCAGCCTGCGTACACCTTCGTGTATGTTCAGCAATGAAACTAATGAATCTCTGTAGCCTTCGCGTGTGGATGTAGCAGATTTCACGAAATGATTCAGCCAAGGTTCTGACGGACGAATCGGCAGACGGAGTCGAGTGCCGTGCGCCTTGACGCGCGTGAATCGGCAGACGGAGTCGAGTGCCGTGCGCCTGACTCGCGTGCGACAGGTAGCAGCAACTCAGGGTCAGCAACGCAGGATAGGGCTGCCAGGAACTCGTCCCGACTCGAGTTTCGTGCAGCGATACGGAAATTCGATTCCGTCTCGGCGCAGCAACCAGCGATGCGCCGGATGGACCGACGTGAGAACCACCGAAAGAGATTACAGATTTCTCTGCGAAGGAAACGGCGGCTGCGGCAACGAGGACAGCCTCCAACCGAGCGACCGATCAGCGGCGGCTTGAAATGGGAATGAAACCCTAGTTTTTTTTTTTCAACAACAATCGAATCTCGTAACTTGCTCTTGATACC
>JACEFO010001496.1:0-16834 GCA_015342445.1 Digitaria exilis
GCCGCCCCGGCCGGCGTGCCCTCCCCCCCGGCCTCGGGCGCCCCTTGCGTTCCCCCTCGCTGGTTCCCGGGCTTCTGCCCTTCCCCCCCGGTCTCGCCTTTTGCTCCGTTCTTCCTCGCTGCGCGCGCCGCGCTCTCCGTTGCCGCGCGTCGTGTGGCTTCCCCTCGCCTCGCTGCCCGCGGCTGCCGCCGGCCGGCCGCCCCCCTCCCCGGGCCCTGCCCTCCGTGTTCCTTGCCGCCTTCGGCGCCGTGGGTTCTTTGCGGCCCCCTCCTCCGGGCCGCCGTCGGGGGCCTTCGCCCCGCCGCCGCCCGCCGCGTTTGCTGCCGCGTTCCCGGTCTGTTTTGTTTCGGGTCCCGCCCCTGCTCCTTCCGCCGGTTCCCCTCCGGCCCCTTGTTCCGCCTTCTCCTTCCTCTCCCTGCTCCGGTTCCCTGGCCTTCTCGCGCCGTCGGGGGCGGCGCCCCGCCTTCGTCGCCGCGCTCCGCCCCCTTCCCCGGCCCCTTCCCTCGGTCGGCGCGCCGGGCGGTGTGTCCCCGGGCCGGGCCGTCGTCCCCGCGCGCTGCTGCCTCGCGCTTCCTCGGCCTTCCTCGTTGCCGCCCCCCCTTGCCCTGCTCTCTCCCCCTCCCGCTGCCCTTTCCCCCGCTTCCCCGGGCCTGTCGGCCCCGGCTCTCTCCTCGTTGCCTCCCTCCGTGTCGCGCGCGTGCGGCCCGCCCTCTCCGGGCCTCCCCGCCCTGTTCTTGCCTCCCCTTCCGTGGCCTCCCCGGCCCTCGTCCCTCTCCGCCGCTCGCTGCGGCGGGCTGGCTCCGCCTCGCTCGTTCGCCGGCTGCGGTCTCGTTCGTTCCCGGCCTTCCCCGCCCCTCGCTCCCCCCCTCCGCCCGGCCCTGCCCCCCCCCCTCGCCTCCCGCCCGCGCTCTCCGTCTGTCCCTCCTTGCTCTGTCTGGCCCTGGTCCGTTTCCCCGTGTTGCGTCCCCTTCCGCCGCCGGCTCCCCGCCTGGTGGTGCCCTTCCGTCCCTTCCTTTCCGTTTCCGCCTTGCGCCCCTCCTCCCCCCGGCCCCCCCGCCTTTGCTTTCTCCTCCGGTGCCGGCGGCGTCCTCTCCGCCCCTCCGCCGCTCCCTGGTCGGCCTCGTTTCTGGTTGCGCCTCGGCCGGTCTCTGCTCGTCTTCGCGCCCCCCCTTTCGTTCTTGCTTCCTGCCCCCTCCTTGGCCCCTGCTTTCGCCGTTGTTCGTCTTTCCTCCCTCCCCGCCTTTCCCCTCTGCCTCTGCCCTCCGCCTGCCCCCGCCTGTCCCTCTTCCTCCTTCCTCCGCTCCCGCCGGCCCCCCCTCGGCCCGGCCTCCTCTGCTGTTCTCCCCTGCTCCTGTCTCCCGCGCGCTGGCTTGCTTTGCGCCCTCTCCTTTCTTCCCCGTCCCGGCGCCGGCGGCCCGCCCCGGCCCCTTCCGGCCCGGCGCGCCTCGCCGGCCGCCGGGTCGCGTCGGTCGGTGCTCGCCGGCCGGCGGCCCGGCCGCCCCGGCCCCCGGTCCCCTCCGCGCTTTTTCCCTGCCCCCTTCCCTCTCCGCTCTTGGCGCTGGCCTTCCCGCGGCTGCTGGCCCCCGCCTTGCCCTCCCCTGGCTCCTCGTTCCGGGCTTTCGCTTGTCCTCCTTCCCCTTCCCCGCCCCTCCTGCGCCCGGTCTTGTTCTTTCTTGTCCCTCCCTCCCCGTGTCCGGCTTGGGTCCTTTGCGCGCCTGCTGCCTTCCTTGGCTGTGGTCGCCGTTTCTCCGGCTCCCTCTCCGGCCTCGCCCCCTCCTTCTCCGTCCCCCGTCCCCCCTGGTCGGCCCCTCTCCTCCCCTCGCCCGTTGCTCGGGCCGCCCTTTGCCTGCTGCGTCGCCGGCCCGCGGGCCGTGCGCTCCGTCGCGTTCTCCTGCCTCCTCGGCTCCGCGCGCCGCGCCCGCGTCCGCCTTTTCTCTCCTCCCTGCGCCCCTCCCGGCCGTCGGGGTTTGTTGCCCGTCTTCGCTCTCGCCTTCCTCCGGTTCTCCGCGTCGCCCGTCCCCTCCCCCCTCTCCCTGCTTTCCTGCGCCCTTCGCCGTTTCCCCGTTCGCCTTTGTTCCTCCTTGCCCCTGCCTGGCTTCCTCTTTGCGCCCCGCCTCTGCCTCCTGGCCGGCTCCCCCGGTCGCCCGTCCTCCTCGCCCCGCCCCCGTTGGCGTCTGCCCCCGGCTTCCCCCGCGCTGGCTGTCGTTGTTCCGCCGGTTCCCCCTTTTCCGCGGCGCGCGGCGCCGCCGCCGCCTCGTCCTCTCGCGTCCGCGTCCTCCGCGCCCCCGCGCGCCCGCGCGGCCCCCTGGTGCTGTTGCCTCTTTTGGCCGCCCCCCGCGGTCCCGCCGCTTGTGCTCCTCGGCCGTCGTGTCCCCCCGCCGGCTGCCCCCGCCCCGGCCCCTGCTGCGCCCCCGGCTTCCCGCGGCCCCGGTCGCGGCCTGCCCGCCCTCTTCCTTGGCCCCGGCCCGCCCCCGCCCGCCTGCCGGGCCCCGGCGCCGCGCGTCCGCCGCCCCCGGGCGGGGGGCCTCCCGGCCGTCCCCGGTCCCTCCCCCTCCTGCGCCTGCGCCGCCCGCCGGTCCCGCCCCCCCGCCTCCCCCGCGCTGCGCCCGCTCGGTCTCCTTGTGCGGCGGCGGCCGCCGGCCCCCGCGCGCGC
Source organism: Digitaria exilis (assembly GCA_015342445.1). Taxonomy (NCBI): domain Eukaryota; kingdom Viridiplantae; phylum Streptophyta; class Magnoliopsida; order Poales; family Poaceae; genus Digitaria; species Digitaria exilis. Next base: position 2,654 of record JACEFO010001496.1, read on the forward strand.
GCCCGCCCTCTCTCGGTCCCCGCCCCGGTCCCCGCCGCGCCTCCCCCTGTTCCCCGCCCCCCTGGTGTGGGCTTCGGCCTGCCCTCGCCGGCCCCCGCCCGCGTTGGCCGCCCCCGCCTCGCCCTGTCCCGCCGCCGCCTCCCGGGGCCCCCCGGGCCGGCCGCCGCCCCCGCCCTCGCCCGCTCCCGCCCGCCTTGGCCGTCCCTTGCCTCGCCGTGGCCCGCCGCCGCCCCCCGGGCCGGCCGCCGCCCCCGCCCTGGCCCGCTCCGGCCGGCCTCGGCCCGGCCGTAGCCCCGCCCTGGCCGTCCGCGGCCCGCCTCGGCCCGGCCGTCGCCCCCCGGGCCGGCCGTCGCCCCGCCCTGGCCGTCCGCGGCCCGCCTCGGCCCGGCCGTCGCCTGGCCGGTGGCCCGCCGCCGCCCCCCGGGCAGGCCGGCGCCCCGCCCTGGCCGTCCGCGGCCCGCCTCGGCCCGGCCGTCGCCTGGCCGGTGGCCCGCCGCCGCCCCCCGGGCTGGCCGGCGCCCCGCCCTGGCCGGCCCCGGCCCGCCGCGCTGCGCCGCCCCCGCGGCCCGGGTGCCCGCCTGGCTGCCTCGCCCCCCGCCCCCCCTGCGCCCTGCCCTGGCCGCCCCTTGTTTTGTTGGGCCCTCCGCCGCCCCCGCTCTCCCTCCTCTCCCCGGGGCCGCTCCCGCCCCCCCGCCGTTCTGGGGCTTTCTGGGTCTCCCGGGCGCCCCGTTTTGGGTTTGGCCTGGGCGCCTCTGCCCGTCCCCTCGCCCCCGGCTCTCCCCTGGCCCCTGGCTGTTTTTGGGGTCTGGGGCACGTGACTGTCGTAAACTAGCCGTTTTCTCCGGTTTTGGCCGCCCTCGTTCCCGGCTGTTTTTTTTCCTTTGTTGTGCCGTTTCTGCCCCTCCGCGCCTGCCCCCCTGTCCTTGGGCCCTGCGTCGCCGTTTTCTCCGGTTTCGTCCGCCTTCGCTCCGGCGCCCTGCGCTCCCGTGCTCTCCCGCGCGCCCTGGGCGCTTTTGCCCCCGCCTGCCCGTCCCTGGCTGTTTTCGGTCCGGGCCCCCGCCCGTCGTCCCCTCCCCGTTTTCTCCGGTTTCGTCCGCCTTCGCTCCGGCGCCCTGCGCTCCCGTGCTCTCCCGCGCGCCCTGGGCGCTTTTGCCCCCGCTTGCCCGTCCCCTGGCTGTTTTCGGTCCGGGCCCCCCGCCCGTCGTCCCCTCCCCGTTTTCTCCGGTTTCGTCCGCCTTCGCTCCGGCGCCCTGCGCTCCCGTGCTCCCCGCGCCCCCTGGGCGCTTTTGCCCCCGCTTGCCCGTCCCCTGGCTGTTTTCGGTCCGGGCGCCCCGCCCGTCGTCCCCTCCCCGTTTTCTCCGGTTTCGTCCGCCTTCGCTCCGGCGCCCTGCGCTCCCGTGCTCTCCCGCGCGCCCTGGGCGCTTTTGCCCCCGCTTGCCCGTCCCCTGGCTGTTTTCGGTCCGGGCCCCCGCCCGTCGTCCCCTCCCCCGCCCTCCCCCGTTTTTTCCTCGTTCTTGTGCTGTTTTCGCCCCTCGGCGCCCTTGCCCCTGTTTTTGGGTCGTGCGTCCCTGTTTTCTCCCGTGTTGCCCCCTTTTGTTCCGGGCCCCCCTCGGGCCCTGTTCCTTGCCTCCCGTGCGGGCTGCCCTCCTCCTTTTTCCCCCCCTGCGCCTTGTTGCCTTGTTTTGGGTCCCCTGCCCCTCTCCCTCCCCTTTGCCCGTGTTTGCCCCCTTCTCTCTCGCTTTCCTTCCTGGCCCCCCCTCTCCCCTCTCCCGTGCGCTCTCCGCCCCTCCTCTCCGCCTTCGCCGCCGTTTTCCCCCTGTTCTTCCGCGCCGCTTTCGCCTTGTGCCCGGCTTGCTTCCCCCTTGCCCCTTGCCGGCCTGTCCCTGGCCTGGTTTTCGCCTCCCCCCCCTCCTCCCCTGCCTGCTTGGCCTGGCGGTCTCGGTTCCGCCCCCGTGTCGCCCTTGCGCCCCTGCCCTTCGCCTTGCTGCGGTCGCTTGCCCCTCCCTGGCCCTCTGTGCTCCGCCTCTTCTCCGTTCGCGCCTGCCCCCGTGGGCGGCCGTGGCGGGGGGCGGGCCGCCTCCGTGCGCCGCGGGGCTGGCTCTCCGTGGCTCGTGGCCGCCCGGCCCCTCTGCCCCTTCCCCTGCCCCGTCGCGTCTTTCCGTCGTCTGCCCCGGCTTCCGCCCGCCGCCCGTGCGGCCGGGCGCTTCGCGGCGGCCTGCCGCGGCTCCTCGGCCGGCCCGGCTGCGCCCGTGGCCCGGGCCCTTGGGGCGCCCCGCCCTCCTGTGGGTCGGGGCGCGCGGCGGGCCCCGGCGCCGGTTGCTCGCTTGGCTTCTGCCTTCGCGGCGTTCCGTCCTCCTCCGCCCCCGGTCGCTTCGCGCCCCTGGCTTTTCCCCCCGCGCGCTGCCCCCTTGTGTGCCTCCCCGGTTCCTCTCGTCCTCGGTTGCCTTCCTCTCGCGGCCCGGTCCTCCGTCGGGTCCCCTCCCCTGTCTCCCGCCGGTCTCCCCCCGCTCCCGTTCCCTCTTGGTGGGTGCCCCTCCCCCCTTGGTGCCTTCTGCTTCCCCCTGCTCGGCCGCGCCGCCCTCGCCGGCTCCCCCGCCCCGTCGCTCTGCCCGCTTGGCTGCCCCCGCCCGTTCTCCCTGTGGTCCCTTTTCTGCCCCCTCTCGCTTCCCCTCCGCCGGTCTCCCGGCTCGCTCGGCCCCGCTTTCCCGGTTCGTCTTCGTCCTGGCCCTCCGCCTCCCCCGCGCTTTTCCCCTTTTGTTCCCCCCGCGCTTTCTGTTCTCGTTGCGCTCCTCTTCGGCCCCTGCGTTCTCTTTTCCCCGCTGTGCCGCCCCCGCCCCCTCCCCCCTGCCCCTGTCTTCCGCCCGGCTCGGTCTGGCCGCGCCCGGCCTTGGCGCCCCCCGCGGGGCGCTGCCCCGCTTCCGCCTCCCGGCCTCCGTCCCTCCCGTTCCCCGTCGTGGTCTTTCCCTTGCGCCCGCCGGCTCCCCTTCTCCTCCCCCTCTCCCGTCCTTTCCCCCGTCGGCCTCGCGTCCCGCTCCCCCGGGTCTTCTTTCCCCGCTGCTTCCGCCCCGCCCGTTCCCTTGGCTGTGGTTTCGCTGGCTCGTCGCCCGGGCCCGTGGGCCTCTCGTTCCTCCCTTCCTGCGCGTCCCTCCTTCGCTGCCGCGGCCTTTGGCTCCCTTCCGCGCGTCCTCGTTCCTCCCGCCGTTTCCCCGCGCTTGGTTGCCTTTCTTCCCTTTGCCCTTCCGCGCCCTGGGCCGCCCTCCCCTTGCGTCCGCCTCCGCCGGGCCCCTCGCCCTGCTTTGTTTTCCTTCCCCGTCGGCTTCCCCTTGTCCGTCCCCGTTCTGCGTCGGTTGTTCGCCGCCCGGGGCCGGCCCCCGCCGCCCCGTTCCCGGTCCGTCCCCCGGCCGGCCCGCGGCGGCCCGCTCTCGCCGCGGGCGCCGCTCGCGCCGTCCGCCGGCCGCCGCCGGGTTCGGGGCCGGGCCCCCCGCGCCCCCCTCCGCGCCCCTCCTTTTCCCGCAGTTACGGCTCCGTTTTGCCGCCTTCCCTTGCCTCCCTTGTTCCCTTGGCCCGCGGCTGTTCCCCTTGGCGCCCTGCTGCGGTTCTGCGTCCGCCCGGGCGTGGCCGGTCCTCGGTCCTCCGGCTTTTCCCGGGCCGCCGGGGGCGCCCCGGCCCCCGCGCGCCGTGCGGTGCTCTTCCGCCCGCTGGCCCCTCCCTCCGGCTGCCCCGTTTCCAGGGTTGGCCGGCCGTTCCGCCGCCCCGCTCCCTCTTCCCGCGGCCCCGCCGGCGTCTCCGGCCTTCCTCCCGTTGCCGTCCCCGCCCCGTCCCGGCTCGGGCCCTCTTCCCCCGCTTCCCTTTCGGGCCCCGCGCGTGCTCGCGCTGTCTGCCGGGGTTCCCCCGTCCCTTCGGCTCGGCTTCCCCCTGTGCCCGTGCCGTTCCCCTGGCCCCTTTCTCCTCTTCGGCCTTCCCCGTTCTCCTTTGCCTCTTTGCTCCTCCCCCCCGCTCTGCCCCGCCGGCCGCTCCGCCCCGGCTCGCGCCCCGGGTTTTGCCGCAGCCGCCGCGCCCTCCTCCTCCTCGGGGCCTGTCGCTCGCCCCGCTGGCCGGGTGTGGGTCGCGCGCTTTCGCGCCCTCCCTTTTCGGGGCTCGTTGCTTCGGCCGGTGCGTTGTTCCCCCTCCTTCGCGGCTTTCGCCTTCCCTGCCCCCGTCCTGCTGTCTTCCTCGCCCCCCCCTTTGTGGGTTCTCGGTTCGCGCGCCGTTCGGCCCCGTCCCCGGCTTCCGGTTCCTCCCGCCTCGCCCGTTCTGCTTCCCCCCTGGCCCCCTTGGCGCTCCCGCTTCCCTGGCCCGGCTCCCCGCCGCCGCCGTGCCGTCCTCCCTCTTTCCCGTTTGCGCCTCGGTCGCGGGCGTTGCGCCCCCGCTGCCTCTCCTCCTTGGCTTTCCCCGCTCGCCCTCGTCTGGGCTCCCGCTCTCCTGCGGGCCCCTTCGGCGGGCCCCCGCTCCTCGCTGGTTCGCTTCGTCTTTCGCCCCTCTCCCCCGTCCGCCGCCCGCTTTGCCCGTCCGTCTCGCTTCGCGCCTCCCCCGCGTTTCCTCTGGCTTCGCCCCGCTCCGGCCTCGTTCCCCCTCTTTCGGGTCCCGCCCGGCGTGCTCCCCCTCGCCCCCTTCCCCGCCGCTCCGGGTCGGCCCGCGGTGCGGCCCGTGCGGGCCTCCCGCTCGTCCGCTTCCTTGCGCCTCCCCGGTTTCCGCCCCCGTCGCCTCGCCCGCCTGTCCGCCTCCTTGGTCCGTGTTTCCCGCCGGGTCGGCTGGGGCGCCCGCCGGCCGTTGCCGCGCCGCGTCCCCCGGGCCGCGCCTTGCGGCGCGCGGCCCCGGCCGTGCCGCCGCCGGCTCCCGGCGGCCCCTGCGGCCCCCGGGCTTCGGCCGCCGGCGCGGCCGCCCCCGTCCCCGCCCCGCGCCGCTCGGCGGCCCCGCCGCCCCGTTCCGCCTCCGCCCGGGGCGCCTCGCCGGCCCCCTCCGCTTCCCTCCCGGCCCTTTCCCGCCCTCTTTGCCTCTCTTTTCCCCGTCCTTTTCCTCTTTCCCTCGCGGTCCTTGTTCGCTCTCGGTCTCTCGCCTGTCTTTCGCCTTGGCCGGCGTTTCCCGCCCGCTTTGGGCTGCCTTCCCCCCCCCCGCCTCGTTGCCGGCGCCTCGTGGTGCGCCCGGGTCCGGGCCGGCCGGGGCTCTCCCCTCCCCGGCGTCCCTTTCCCGGGCCCTTGGGCCCGGTCCGTCTCTGCGGCCGCCTCTCCCGCCTCCCCTTCGGGTCGTGCGCTCCCCGCTTCTCCCGCTGGGCTGCTCCCGGTTCGCTCGCCGTTCCTCGGGGCCTCCTTGTCCGTTTCTTCTCCTCCGCTTCTTTCTCTGCTTCCCCTCCGCGGGTCGTCCCGCCTGCCCTGGGGTCGCGGTCCGCGCGGCCCCGCGCTCCGGTCCCTGGGTCCTTCGGGCCCCGCTGCTCGCTTCGTGCCGGGGCGCTGCCCCGCGCCCCCTTGCTGTCGCCCCCCCGTGCGGTGCCCGCCCCGCTCTGCCGGCCGCCTCCCCTTCGGCCCCCGCGCCTCGCGGCCGGGGGGGCCCCCCCCCGTCCCTCCCCTTGGCTGGGTTGGGCGTGTCTTTTGGCGTGCCGCCCCGGCCGGCGTGCCCTCCCCCCCGGCCTCGGGCGCCCCTTGCGTTCCCCCCTCGCTGGTTCCCGGGCTTCTGCCCTTCCCCCCGGTCTCGCCTTTTGCTCCGTTCTTCCTCGCTGCGCGCGCCGCGCTCTCCGTTGCCGCGCGTCGTGTGGCTTCCCCTCGCCTCGCTGCCCGCGGCTGCCGCCGGCCGGCCGCCCCCTCCCCGGGCCCTGCCCTCCGTGTTCCTTGCCGCCTTCGGCGCCGTGGGTTCTTTTGCGGCCCCCTCCTCCGGGCCGCCGTCGGGGGCCTTCGCCCCGCCGCCGCCCGCCGCGTTTGCTGCCGCGTTCCCGGTCTGTTTTGTTTCGGGTCCCGCCCCTGCTCCTTCCGCCGGTTCCCCTCCGGCCCCTTGTTCCGCCTTCTCCTTCCTCTCCCTGCTCCGGTTCCCTGGCCTTCTCGCGCCGTCGGGGGCGGCGCCCCGCCTTCGTCGCCGCGCTCCGCCCCCTTCCCCGGCCCCTTCCCTCGGTCGGCGCGCCGGGCGGTGTGTCCCCGGGCCGGGCCGTCGTCCCCGCGCGCTGCTGCCTCGCGCTTCCTCGGCCTTCCTCGTTGCCGCCCCCCTTGCCCTGCTCTCTCCCCTCCCGCTGCCCTTTCCCCCGCTTCCCCGGGCCTGTCGGCCCCGGCTCTCTCCTCGTTGCCTCCCTCCGTGTCGCGCGCGTGCGGCCCCGCCCCTCTCCGGGCCTCCCCGCCCTGTTCTTGCCTCCCCCTTCCGTGGCCTCCCCGGCCCTCGTCCCTCTCCGCCGCTCGCTGCGGCGGGCTGGCTCCGCCTCGCTCGTTCGCCGGCTGCGGTCTCGTTCGTTCCCGGCCTTCCCCGCCCCTCGCTCCCCCCCTCCGCCCGGCCCTGCCCCCCCCCTCGCCTCCCGCCCGCGCTCTCCGTCTGTCCCTCCTTGCTCTGTCTGGCCCTGGTCCGTTTCCCCGTGTTGCGTCCCCTTCCGCCGCCGGCTCCCCGCCTGGTGGTGCCCTTCCGTCCCTTCCTTTCCGTTTCCGCCTTGCGCCCCTCCTCCCCCCGGCCCCCCCGCCTTTGCTTTCTCCTCCGGTGCCGGCGGCGTCCTCTCCGCCCCTCCGCCGCTCCCTGGTCGGCCTCGTTTCTGGTTGCGCCTCGGCCGGTCTCTGCTCGTCTTCGCGCCCCCCCTTTCGTTCTTGCTTCCTGCCCCCTCCTTGGCCCCTGCTTTCGCCGTTGTTCGTCTTTCCTCCCTCCCCGCCTTTCCCCTCTGCCTCTGCCCTCCGCCTGCCCCCGCCTGTCCCTCTTCCTCCTTCCTCCGCTCCCGCCGGCCCCCCCTCGGCCCGGCCTCCTCTGCTGTTCTCCCCTGCTCCTGTCTCCCGCGCGCTGGCTTGCTTTGCGCCCTCTCCTTTCTTCCCCGTCCCGGCGCCGGCGGCCCGCCCCGGCCCCTTCCGGCCCGGCGCGCCTCGCCGGCCGCCGGGTCGCGTCGGTCGGTGCTCGCCGGCCGGCGGCCCGGCCGCCCCGGCCCCCGGTCCCCTCCGCGCTTTTTCCCTGCCCCCTTCCCTCTCCGCTCTTGGCGCTGGCCTTCCCGCGGCTGCTGGCCCCGCCTTGCCCTCCCCTGGCTCCTCGTTCCGGGCTTTCGCTTGTCCTCCTTCCCCTTCCCCGCCCCTCCTGCGCCCGGTCTTGTTCTTTCTTGTCCCTCCCTCCCCGTGTCCGGCTTGGGTCCTTTGCGCGCCTGCTGCCTTCCTTGGCTGTGGTCGCCGTTTCTCCGGCTCCCTCTCCGGCCTCGCCCCCTCCTTCTCCGTCCCCCGTCCCCCCTGGTCGGCCCCTCTCCTCCCCTCGCCCGTTGCTCGGGCCGCCCTTTGCCTGCTGCGTCGCCGGCCCGCGGGCCGTGCGCTCCGTCGCGTTCTCCTGCCTCCTCGGCTCCGCGCGCCGCGCCCGCGTCCGCCTTTTCTCTCCTCCCTGCGCCCCTCCCGGCCGTCGGGGTTTGTTGCCCGTCTTCGCTCTCGCCTTCCTCCGGTTCTCCGCGTCGCCCGTCCCCTCCCCCCCTCTCCCTGCTTTCCTGCGCCCTTCGCCGTTTCCCCGTTCGCCTTTGTTCCTCCTTGCCCCTGCCTGGCTTCCTCTTTGCGCCCCGCCTCTGCCTCCTGGCCGGCTCCCCCGGTCGCCCGTCCTCCTCGCCCGCCCCCGTTGGCGTCTGCCCCCGGCTTCCCCGCGCTGGCTGTCGTTGTTCCGCCGGTTCCCCCTTTTCCGCGGCGCGCGGCGCCGCCGCCGCCTCGTCCTCTCGCGTCCGCGTCCTCCGCGCCCCCGCGCGCCCGCGCGGCCCCCCTGGTGCTGTTGCCTCTTTTGGCCGCCCCCCGCGGTCCCGCCGCTTGTGCTCCTCGGCCGTCGTGTCCCCCCGCCGGCTGCCCCCGCCCCGGCCCCTGCTGCGCCCCCGGCTTCCCGCGGCCCCGGTCGCGGCCTGCCCGCCCTCTTCCTTGGCCCCGGCCCGCCCCCCGCCCGCCTGCCGGGCCCCGGCGCCGCGCGTCCGCCGCCCCGGGCGGGGGGCCTCCCGGCCGTCCCCGGTCCCTCCCCCTCCTGCGCCTGCGCCGCCCGCCGGTCCCGCCCCCCCGCCTCCCCCGCGCTGCGCCCGCTCGGTCTCCTTGTGCGGCGGCGGCCGCCGGCCCCCGCGCGCGCGCCCGCCCTCTCTCGGTCCCCGCCCCGGTCCCCGCCGCGCCTCCCCCTGTTCCCCGCCCCCCTGGTGTGGGCTTCGGCCTGCCCTCGCCGGCCCCGCCCGCGTTGGCCGCCCCCGCCTCGCCCTGTCCCGCCGCCGCCTCCCGGGGCCCCCCGGGCCGGCCGCCGCCCCCGCCCTCGCCCGCTCCCGCCCGCCTTGGCCGTCCCTTGCCTCGCCGTGGCCCGCCGCCGCCCCCCGGGCCGGCCGCCGCCCCCGCCCTGGCCCGCTCCGGCCGGCCTCGGCCCGGCCGTCGCCCCGCCCTGGCCGTCCGCGGCCCGCCTCGGCCCGGCCGTCGCCCCCCGGGCCGGCCGTCGCCCCGCCCTGGCCGTCCGCGGCCCGCCTCGGCCCGGCCGTAGCCTGGCCGGTGGCCCGCCGCCGCCCCCCGGGCCGGCCGGCGCCCCGCCCTGGCCGTCCGCGGCCCGCCTCGGCCCGGCCGTCGCCTGGCCGGTGGCCCGCCGCCGCCCCCCGGGCTGGCCGGCGCCCCGCCCTGGCCGGCCCCGGCCCGCCGCGCTGCGCCGCCCCCGCGGCCCGGGTGCCCGCCGGGCTGCCTCGCCCCCCGCCCCCCCTGCGCCCTGCCCTGGCCGCCCCTTGTTTTGTTGGGCCCTCCGCCGCCCCCGCTCTCCCTCCTCTCCCCGGGGCCGCTCCCGCCCCCCCGCCGTTCTGGGGCTTTCTGGGTCTCCCGGGCGCCCCGTTTTGGGTTTGGCCTGGGCGCCTCTGCCCGTCCCCCTCGCCCCCGGCTCTCCCCTGGCCCCTGGCTGTTTTTGGGGTCTGGGGCCCGTGCCTGTCGTCCCTCGCCGTTTTCTCCGGTTTTGGCCGCCCTCGTTCCCGGCTGTTTTTTTTCCTTTGTTGTGCCGTTTCTGCCCCTCCGCGCCTGCCCCCCTGTCCTTGGGCCCTGCGTCGCCGTTTTCTCCGGTTTCGTCCGCCTTCGCTCCGGCGCCCTGCGCTCCCGTGCTCTCCCGCGCGCCCTGGGCGCTTTTGCCCCCGCCTGCCCGTCCCCTGGCTGTTTTCGGTCCGGGCCCCCGCCCGTCGTCCCCTCCCCGTTTTCTCCGGTTTCGTCCGCCTTCGCTCCGGCGCCCTGCGCTCCCGTGCTCTCCCGCGCGCCCTGGGCGCTTTTGCCCCCGCTTGCCCGTCCCCTGGCTGTTTTCGGTCCGGGCCCCCCGCCCGTCGTCCCCTCCCCGTTTTCTCCGGTTTCGTCCGCCTTCGCTCCGGCGCCCTGCGCTCCCGTGCTCCCCGCGCCCCTGGGCGCTTTTGCCCCCGCTTGCCCGTCCCCTGGCTGTTTTCGGTCCGGGCGCCCCGCCCGTCGTCCCTCCCCGTTTTCTCCGGTTTCGTCCGCCTTCGCTCCGGCGCCCTGCGCTCCCGTGCTCTCCCGCGCGCCCTGGGCGCTTTTGCCCCCGCTTGCCCGTCCCCTGGCTGTTTTCGGTCCGGGCCCCCGCCCGTCGTCCCCTCCCCCGCCCTCCCCCGTTTTTTCCTCGTTCTTGTGCTGTTTTCGCCCCTCGGCGCCCTTGCCCCTGTTTTTGGGTCGTGCGTCCCTGTTTTCTCCCGTGTTGCCCCCTTTTGTTCCGGGCCCCCCTCGGGCCCTGTTCCTTGCCTCCCGTGCGGGCTGCCCTCCTCCTTTTTCCCCCCCTGCGCCTTGTTGCCTTGTTTTGGGTCCCCTGCCCCTCTCCCTCCCTTTGCCCGTGTTTGCCCCCTTCTCTCTCGCTTTCCTTCCTGGCCCCCCTCTCCCCTCTCCCGTGCGCTCTCCGCCCCTCCTCTCCGCCTTCGCCGCCGTTTTCCCCCTGTTCTTCCGCGCCGCTTTCGCCTTGTGCCCGGCTTGCTTCCCCCTTGCCCCTTGCCGGCCTGTCCCTGGCCTGGTTTTCGCCTCCCCCCCCTCCTCCCCTGCCTGCTTGGCCTGGCGGTCTCGGTTCCGCCCCCGTGTCGCCCTTGCGCCCCTGCCCTTCGCCTTGCTGCGGTCGCTTGCCCCTCCCTGGCCCTCTGTGCTCCGCCTCTTCTCCGTTCGCGCCTGCCCCCGTGGGCGGCCGTGGCGGGGGGCGGGCCGCCTCCGTGCGCCGCGGGGCTGGCTCTCCGTGGCTCGTGGCCGCCCGGCCCCTCTGCCCCTTCCCCTGCCCCGTCGCGTCTTTCCGTCGTCTGCCCCGGCTTCCGCCCGCCGCCCGTGCGGCCGGGCGCTTCGCGGCGGCCTGCCGCGGCTCCTCGGCCGGCCCGGCTGCGCCCGTGGCCCGGGCCCTTGGGGCGCCCCGCCCTCCTGTGGGTCGGGGCGCGCGGCGGGCCCCGGCGCCGGTTGCTCGCTTGGCTTCTGCCTTCGCGGCGTTCCGTCCTCCTCCGCCCCCGGTCGCTTCGCGCCCCTGGCTTTTCCCCCCGCGCGCTGCCCCCTTGTGTGCCTCCCCGGTTCCTCTCGTCCTCGGTTGCCTTCCTCTCGCGGCCCGGTCCTCCGTCGGGTCCCCTCCCCTGTCTCCCGCCGGTCTCCCCCGCTCCCGTTCCCTCTTGGTGGGTGCCCCTCCCCCCTTGGTGCCTTCTGCTTCCCCTGCTCGGCCGCGCCGCCCTCGCCGGCTCCCCCGCCCCGTCGCTCTGCCCGCTTGGCTGCCCCCGCCCGTTCTCCCTGTGGTCCCTTTTCTGCCCCCTCTCGCTTCCCCTCCGCCGGTCTCCCGGCTCGCTCGGCCCCGCTTTCCCGGTTCGTCTTCGTCCTGGCCCTCCGCCTCCCCCGCGCTTTTCCCCTTTTGTTCCCCCGCGCTTTCTGTTCTCGTTGCGCTCCTCTTCGGCCCCCTGCGTTCTCTTTTCCCCGCTGTGCCGCCCCCGCCCCCTCCCCCCTGCCCCTGTCTTCCGCCCGGCTCGGTCTGGCCGCGCCCGGCCTTGGCGCCCCCCGCGGGGCGCTGCCCCGCTTCCGCCTCCCGGCCTCCGTCCCTCCCGTTCCCCGTCGTGGTCTTTCCCTTGCGCCCGCCGGCTCCCCTTCTCCTCCCCCTCTCCCGTCCTTTCCCCCGTCGGCCTCGCGTCCCGCTCCCCGGGTCTTCTTTCCCCGCTGCTTCCGCCCCGCCCGTTCCCTTGGCTGTGGTTTCGCTGGCTCGTCGCCCGGGCCCGTGGGCCTCTCGTTCCTCCCTTCCTGCGCGTCCCTCCTTCGCTGCCGCGGCCTTTGGCTCCCTTCCGCGCGTCCTCGTTCCTCCCGCCGTTTCCCCGCGCTTGGTTGCCTTTCTTCCCTTTGCCCTTCCGCGCCCTGGGCCGCCCTCCCCTTGCGTCCGCCTCCGCCGGGCCCCTCGCCCTGCTTTGTTTTCCTTCCCCCGTCGGCTTCCCCTTGTCCGTCCCCGTTCTGCGTCGGTTGTTCGCCGCCCGGGGCCGGCCCCCGCCGCCCCGTTCCCGGTCCGTCCCCCGGCCGGCCCGCGGCGGCCCGCTCTCGCCGCGGGCGCCGCTCGCGCCGTCCGCCGGCCGCCGCCGGGTTCGGGGCCGGGCCCCCGCGCCCCCCTCCGCGCCCCTCCTTTTCCCGCCGTTCCGGCTCCGTTTTGCCGCCTTCCCTTGCCTCCCTTGTTCCCTTGGCCCGCGGCTGTTCCCCTTGGCGCCCTGCTGCGGTTCTGCGTCCGCCCGGGCGTGGCCGGTCCTCGGTCCTCCGGCTTTCCCGGGCCGCCGGGGGCGCCCCGGCCCCCGCGCGCCGTGCGGTGCTCTTCCGCCCGCTGGACCCTCCCTCCGGCTGCCCCGTTTCCCGGGTTGGCCGGCCGTTCCGCCGCCCCGCTCCCTCTTCCCGCGGCCCCCGCCGGCGTCTCCGGCCTTCCTAACGTTGCCGTCCCCGCCCGTCCCGGCTCGGGCCCTCTTCCCCCGCTTCCCTTTCGGGCCCGCGCGTGCTCGCGCTGTCTGCCGGGGTTCCCCCGTCCCTTCGGCTCGGCTTCCCCCTGTGCCCGTGCCGTTCCCCTGGCCCCTTTCTCCTCTTCGGCCTTCCCCGTTCTCCTTTGCCTCTTTGCTCCTCCCCCCGCTCTGCCCCGCCGGCCGCTCCGCCCCGGCTCGCGCCCCGGGTTTTGCCGCCGCCGCCGCGCCCTCCTCCTCCTCGGGGCCTGTCGCTCGCCCCGCTGGCCGGGTGTGGGTCGCGCGCTTTCGCGCCCTCCCTTTCGGGGCTCGTTGCTTCGGCCGGTGCGTTGTTCCCCTCCTTCGCGGCTTTCGCCTTCCCTGCCCCCGTCCTGCTGTCTTCCTCGCCCCCCCCTTTGTGGGTTCTCGGTTCGCGCGCCGTTCGGCCCCGTCCCCGGCTTCCGGTTCCTCCCGCCTCGCCCGTTCTGCTTCCCCCCCTGGCCCCCTTGGCGCTCCCGCTTCCCTGGCCCGGCTCCCCGCCGCCGCCGTGCCGTCCTCCCTCTTTCCCGTTTGCGCCTCGGTCGCGGGCGTTGCGCCCCCGCTGCCTCTCCTCCTTGGCTTTCCCCGCTCGCCCTCGTCTGGGCTCCCGCTCTCCTGCGGGCCCCTTCGGCGGGCCCCCGCTCCTCGCTGGTTCGCTTCGTCTTTCGCCCCTCTCCCCCGTCCGCCGCCCGCTTTGCCCGTCCGTCTCGCTTCGCGCCTCCCCCGCGTTTCCTCTGGCTTCGCCCCGCTCCGGCCTCGTTCCCCCTCTTTCGGGTCCCGCCCGGCGTGCTCCCCTCGCCCCCTTCCCGCCGCTCCGGGTCGGCCCGCGGTGCGGCCCGTGCGGGCCTCCCGCTCGTCCGCTTCCTTGCGCCTCCCCGGTTTCCGCCCCGTCGCCTCGCCCGCCTGTCCGCCTCCTTGGTCCGTGTTTCCCGCCGGGTCGGCTGGGGCGCCCGCCGGCCGTTGCCGCGCCGCGTCCCCCGGGCCGCGCCTTGCGGCGCGCGGCCCCCGGCCGTGCCGCCGCCGGCTCCCGGCGGCCCCTGCGGCCCCCGGGCTTCGGCCGCCGGCCGCGGCCGCCCCGTCCCCGCCCCGCCCGCTCGGCGGCCCCGCCGCCCCCGTTCCGCCTCCGCCGGGGGCGCCTCGCCGGCCCCCCTCCGCTTCCCTCCCGGCCACTTTCCCGCCCTCTTTGCCTCTCTTTTCCCCGTCCTTTTCCTCTTTCCCTCGCGGTCCTCTGTTCGCTCTCGGTCTCTCGCCTGTCTTTCGCCTTGGCGGCGTTTCCCGCCGCTTGGGCTGCCTTCCCCCCCCCCGCCTCGTTGCCGGCGCCTCGTGGTGCGCCCGGGTCCGGCCGGCCGGGGCTCTCACCCTCCCGGCGTCCCTTTCCCGGGCCCTTGGGCCCGGTCCCGTCTCTGCGGCCGCCTCTCCGCCTCCCCTTCGGGTAGTGCGCTCTCCCGCTTCCTCCCGCTGGGCTGCGTCCTCCCGGGTTCGCCTCTGCCGTTCCATCGGGGCGCTCCTTGTCCGTTTCTTCTCCCTCCGCTTCTTTTCTCTGCTTCCCCCCGCGGGTCGTCCCGCCTGCCCTGGGGTCCCGGTCCGGCGCGGGCGCCCGCGCGCTCCGGTCCCTGGGTCCTTCGGGCCCGCTGCTGCTAGCTTCGTGCCGGGGCGCTGCCCCGAGAACAACTTGATGTCGCCCGCCCGTGCGGTGCCCGACACGATATGCCCGGCAGCCGCCACTTCGGCCAACCGCGCCTAGCGGTCGGGGGGGCCACCACACACCCGTCCTCCCCTTGGCTGGGTTGGGAGTGTCTTTTGGCGTGACGCCCAGGCCGGCGTGCCCTCCCAAAAGGCCTCGGGCGCAACTTGCGTTCAAAACTCGCTGGTTCCCGGGATTCTGCAATTCAACCCCGGCTCGCATTTTGCTCCGTTCTTCATGACGATGCGAGCGCCAATATGTATGCCGCGCGTCGTGGTGGATAACATAGATCGGCTGCACGAGGCGGCTGCCGCGCAGACCGACCCCCTCCCCGGGCCCTGCACTAACGTTGTTCCTTGACGCCTTCGGCGCAGTGGGT
>JACEFO010001497.1:0-12124 GCA_015342445.1 Digitaria exilis
TGATTTGGGTTGGGGACATCTGCGCTATGTTTGGACTATATGGAGATGTCGAAATGATATTGTTTTTTAACAAATCCAGGTGTTCATCATTTATGCAGACTCTTTCAGGGGAACATATTGGTTGCGCTTCTGGTCGCAGCTTGCAGCGTGATGATGGTACGAAGGAGTTGTTCCGGGAAGGCGAGCTTAATGCTAGAGGTCATCGCCTTGGATCATGTCAATCGAGGATGGAAATATAATAATAGATTGGCTCAATTTTAATTCCTCTTTTAGGCTTTTGTTCCCTTGCGTTAACAACAATTAAAGCTGAGATGTCAAATTTTGTAATAATTGGGCTGTGTACATTTGTAGAGGCCGGATTGTTCCCTTATCTAAAAAAAAATGTTGCAGTAAAAAAAATCACAATCTCGAGCGCCGCACACATACGACTTGCAACGTTTTTGCATGTGCCTCGAAGCAGAAGGTTTGAGGTCCCAACCTTCTATATACGTTCTTTGGAACACACATATACATCACCTGCCCAGTGAGATCTTTTACAATGCACAATACTAGTGTGTACCAGTGTTTAAAAAGGACTAGTACGTAAACATCCGACGACTGAGGTTAATTCTATACTATACAAAATGATCCTAGTGGTACGAGTGGTATACGTGAGTAGTATAGGTGGTATAGGGGTAATAGAGGAAATAAATTTTAATGATTTTAGTGTAATATATACAAAACTCTAAATTATATTTTTACAAACATTATTAATTGATACCATTCATGTTTAATTCTCGTGTAGACACTGTCGTTCTTCTGTTCGTATTCAGCTGATTCACTCACGCTCACTCCGGCGAGGTGCCGATTCACTCCCTCTCCTTCGTGCGGGCGGCCAACAAGCAAGCTGCACAGCCAGGTGGCCAAGGAGCGTGCGGCGCGGAGGCAGAATCCCGGTGAGGCGCCTGGATCCAGGTGGGCGAGGAGCACGTGCGCCGTCGGAAGAAGCCGAAGCGGGCGACCGGCGGCGGCTGCGTGAGATGCGGGGGACAGGGGGCCAGCAGATCCGTGGGAGGCGTGCGGCCGACGGCGGCATGGGGTGGCCAGGGTTCACAAAACCGAACCGGTTGGCCGAACCGCCGGCCGGCGGGTAGCGGCTAACCGGTCCGGTTCCCGCGGGAACCAGTCAAAACCGGACAAATTCAAATTTTGAATTCAAATGTATATGGGTTTGAACCGGTAAGCCGTCCGGTTTGACTGGTAAGCCGAGCGGTTTGGGGCGGTAAGCCAGTCGGTTTGGACGGTAAGCCGGCTCAATACATAATTTGTCATGTTTTCAAATTTAACTAAAAAATTTAAAAAATAAAAGAAAAAAATCCTAAAAATATTTCAAGGTGCGTAGAATTTAATGATGTCAAAATTTTTCAAATATTAGTGTATTTAGTATTTTTTGTGTGCATTAGAAGTTCAATGAGCCGATTTTTTTTCTTTTCCTTTTTTTGTTGAACTTCTAATGCTTGCAAAAAATATCAAATGAGCAAATATTTGAAAATTTTTGACACCAATAGGTTACATATACCTTGAAATATTTTTAGGGAATTTTTTTGATATTTTTCCATTTGAAATTTAAATTTGAATATCTTAAATTTAACCGGTTTGAAACCGCCCCGAACCGCTACCGGTCTGGGGCGGTTTGACCGGTTCCCGCGGGAACCGGCCGGTTTTAAACGGTTTTGTGAACACTGGGGGTGGCTGTGGTTGCCACCGGTGGATCTGTGCGGGGCGGCGGACCGACGGCGGGCACAAGGGGGCAGCGGACCGGCGGCGGCTGCGCTAGGTTCATCTGGAGGCCGGCGGGCCATCCCGTCCACTGGAGGCAGCTACGTCAGCCAAATCACGTGGCCGGCGGCTGCCGCGGTTGAGCGGGGCAGCCCGGCCATCCGTCATGGCTGGTCACCGGTGAGGTGGTCGGTGGCGTGCTTCAATTTATGTCAGAGTATGTTCTTGTTCAATCACTCTATCCATGCATTGATTACTTTTGGTTCGAATCAATTGAGAATGTGTAGTTATGTTGGAATTTGCTCGCTATATTCATGCTATTGGACACTTCAAAATTAGGACTAAATGTTTCTGCGAGTGATCCTGAATTCCCTTATGCAAAGACAAACGCCATGTATCTAGCTGGTGTAGTAATGAAGTTCTATGAGAAATATTAGAGGGGTGCGTTTCAGTTATTCAGAAGTCTTCAGTAGTTGTACAATACTAGGCACTACTGTACGTAGTTATCTTAAAAAAATTAGTATGTCTCTGCAAATAACTCTACAGCTAAAGTTTGTTACCATTGTTCTCTTGTTGCTCTCGAACAATTCTTCTGCTGGATATGAAGGCAACTTGGCCTGATTGGGAAGTCAAGCACATATTATTTGTTGATAAAGGACGACAGAATCCCAGATTTATCAGCCGAATGAATTCTGAACTAGGAGGTGAGTCCAGTCTCCTCGTGGTCAGTGTCAAGCAATGCATGATGATGGAAAGCCCAAAAACTATTATGTGGTTTACTGCTAGTGAAGTCAATGAGAATCATGCAGAAGACATACTTAGTGCTGAAATTTCTAGAGGTAATTATTCTTGTATATAATATTTTGTTTTACATTTTGGTCATTTAAAAATGAGTGTACTTATTCCCTTGGCAACAAGAATTTAATGCCCATGAAGATACGTCAGAATCTGAAAGCAAGGTACCCACTGATGACGATGATTCGAATTATAGTACTGAGACTAAAACGGCGAAATAGAACAGAAGGAAGAAGATAACTCTCAAGGCAGGTAAAAGAGAGGCAACAGCAAATGAAGATACAGGTCCAAAGAAAAAAAAGGTTTGGTTTATTGACATTATGTTTTCTGATTTAATTAAGAGAAAATTGGGTGGATGATAGTACAATTATTTTGAATGCAAAATTGTGATGGTTTCCGAAAAAAAGTGATCATTGCATGTAAACGAGGTAAAGGATGCTGATCCTGACAAAGTACAAGTGAAAGCAGTCATGAATAAGGGGGGTGAAGATGAGGAATCAGCTTGGTGCATCGCTTAGTTTTAATAAAACTGTTGAGTAGTTTGAGATTTGGATTTTAGACTTTACATTATTGTGTCATTGTTTAAACATCTGGTCGTATTGTGTTACAATTGAGCTCGTGCTCCATTTTGGTGACTATTTTTACACTGCGACCTTTGTGTCTCTGCATTGATCTTTTCCCTAAATGTGAATGCGGCCAAGTTTCAAATATTTAGTATCTATATATGGGTGGGTTCATATTGAGCTGCTTCACCTATGCCTGCACAACATGTGGGCATCGAAAGGAGCATCTTGTTCTGATGGAGACTGATTAGTTTTCCAATTTATTTGTTTGGTTCCTGATTAAAATTCTGTACATTGATACAATGCTATTTGCAACATGGTACAAGTACATTGATGTTTCGGATCAACCTCTTTAATAGAGGTGTGCATGTAAAGCTTGGACAGAGGACTCTGTAATATCAGTATGAGAATTATCAAGGTCTTGTCTTAGCAAGAAGTTATAGTGCTTCTTTCCATGGTTATCCATGCATAGAACGTAGCAGAAGCAAACAGGCCAAAATTCCATACTCATCAGTGTAATAGCATGTCCATCTTGCCCACATCAAAGAAAATTGATTTTTACACTGCGACCTTTGTGTCTTTGGTTGCAACATGGTACAAGTACATTGATTTTTCGGATCAACCTCTTTAAAGAGGTGCGCATGTAAACAAATCTACAGGCCCAATACGTTATCTGTTCATACTAT
This sequence comes from Digitaria exilis, assembly GCA_015342445.1. Taxonomy (NCBI): domain Eukaryota; kingdom Viridiplantae; phylum Streptophyta; class Magnoliopsida; order Poales; family Poaceae; genus Digitaria; species Digitaria exilis. The sequence continues at coordinate 3,803 of JACEFO010001497.1, forward strand.
CAACTCCTAATCTCTCAAGATAAGAAAAACTGATCTCTCCAGTAAGCCTCCAGTCACCTGAAGCCAAACTTGCCTCAACTCTAGCCGCTGGTCTTCTCATCTGGCTGCTCTGCTGTAAGCATCTCCCCTGCTCCCCTCAAATTGTTGATATTGTACACATTAGTCAGTTTCGTATAATAAGTGTAAAAAACAAGCAGCTGGCTTTGCACATCCTCTTCCTCATCGTTTCCATTATCAGTAACCCCAGCATCAGCTGCAATGTTTATTAAGCGATAGAAAAAGGCATTTACAAACATATGCACATTGCTGAGCAAGGGGCTGATGTATTTTTTCTGCATTGTGTGTAGTGTCCTGTGAGAATAGACACAAGCAAATGGACAACAGAACTGTTGGAAAACGAGCTTACTTGTATGTTTACAAGGAAAGTGAACATTCCTTTCTCAGCAGCAACCTGCATTAGTTAAGGTCCAGTTGAAATCACCATGTAGCACAAGCACTGTATGGAGCGGAATAGTTATTGAGCAGCCAACATCATTCTTTCATTATTATTCCGAGAGGATGTACAATATAATCACCATGCAAGTTGTTGGAAAGAAGTGACAAGTGATAACTAATAAGTAGCTCAAGAAAAATATAGTTACATTGATAACCAGTTCAGTTGTAGACGATGGTACAGTATTGCAGTATGACCATCAACCTCTTCAACTAAACTCCCATATTGCAAGCTGCAGTCCCATCTGCAGTGGAGAATGAAGGATACATAAGTCAATATTCATAAGAAGGAATCAGAAAGTAGAGCAAAAAAAAACACTTACTCATATCGTGTTACATCCATACCCATTACTCGACTACAAGGCTTCCACCACTCCTACAAGCATTGCTCGACTACAGCTTCTTGCCTGCACATGAATAACCAGGAACAGAGTATTGTCGTCTGTCAGAAATATCAGGAGTTCCATACATTATCGAGAAGCATAGAGGTAAGAAAAAGTACATACAAGGTATTCAACCTGCACAAGTTCTTCAGATGCCGCCGCAAGGGAGACCACGGGCAGAGCACGGCGTCCGTCGGGGGTAGTCGGCGGCAGCCGCCGCAAGGGAGACCACGGGTGCCGCCGGGTGCAGATGCCGCCGCGCCGCCATGGGGGGAGATGCCCGTTGACCGGGCATCCAAATGGATGGGGCAGGCAGACCACGGCAGCCGTAGGGTGGAGTGAATGGCAGCCGCCGCGGGGGAGAGCACGGGCGACTCGCTAGTGGAACGCTGCCTGCTGTGAGGGAGATGCGGGGAGGATGGCCGTCGACCAGGCGTCAGAATCCTGGTGGAAGCCAAGGGGTATGAAATTAGGAGTGAAAAGTACTCATTTACCCCTGATTAATGGGATGATTAGATTTAATTTATACTACGTACTACTATATAGTAGGATTGTGCGTCGTAAATGCAGAGGCTCACGCTCTCCACACATGGCATGTTGAACAGCTCCGGCTTCAGACCGCCCTCGCTGCTTTCGTGGTACTCGTCCATGGAACTTGTTAGGAAGAACTGATCGGTTGGATCGATTGGTGCTCGTCTTAGCCTGTTTTTAGAGCTTGCAGCAGCTCTGTGGTGATTGGAGGTGGACGGGAGGCATGTCCCTGTGCTCACTTGTGCCCACCTCATGTCCATTCTGTTCTCTTGTAGAGTACTCATGTAAAGTGCCGATGCTTCCATGATCAGCTCAGTCAGGGCAGTTCGGTATTCCTCGTTGTTGTCCAACGACAGGGTAACCGCGTTGGGGGTAGAACCGGATGCGGTCGTTAGCCAGGCGCGTCGGGTGTTGCTGGATGCAGTCCCGAGGCCAGCGGCATCGCAGGCGGACATTGCTGACATCGAGGACCTCTCTCCTCCCCGCTTCGTGCTCCTGGACTTGACGTCGGACGGCCCCCCATGACGCTGTGATGGGGAATGACGCACTCTGCCATCCTTGTGCTCCGAGGAATGGTAGACGACAACCTAATCGTGAGAAGGGCCTCCATCCACCGCATCACCGATTACGGGTCGAGGCCGCCTGTGATGCTCAACGGGCAACCTGCCTCTTTTGCGTTGTATTTCGCCGGCGAGGGGGAGGGCGAGCAACCTGCCAGGCATGCCCAGTCGTCCACCTCTTCGCCACCTGCCGCCCCTGTGATGTCTGTAGCACTGCAGCCAGACCCAATGGGCCGCCACTACAGACTGGGCGCGCCCAGATGCGGACCACAACTATCTTCCATTGCTGTGGTAGCCTGGCAAGCACCGGAGCTGGTGCCTTTTGAGGATAAGTTCCCATCGAGGGAATGACACCATATTGAGAGATGTTTTGGGAAAATAGTTCGAATCCCTTTACATCGTCGTTTTTTCCTAAACTTATTGAAACTAATAAGTCACTTGAACTCTTCTCAAATAAATGGAGAGTTTTAGTCTCTCTCAACATAGTAGTTGCTAATAGGATGAGATTATTGAGCGACTGCAAAAGCATCTCTCCCAATAATCCTTGAAAATAGTATTGGGATATCCCACTAATTAACATGTTACCGGAAAATATATATTGAGAGTAGATGATCTAACACCCGTCCAAAATTTTGAATACGAAACCCAAAATTAATCTTGGGCCCGCCCCTAACTGTAGAGTTCATAAGAGGGGCGAAGGGCTGCTTGCAGAGCTTGCCCATCTAGGCTGTCCCTTTTATATGGGCAATGCTTTGAAGAGCAACTTAAAGGAAATAAATAGACCATACCAATAATGTACCTGCAACGAAGAAAAATCAAGAGCAGTCGCATTCTTGGGCATTTTTTTCTCCTTGTGCTCTGTTCAATAGCAATAAACTACGATTTGGAGTGGACGAAAATGAAACTCAATAATTGCTTATTAAGGGATTGTGGCGGGCCTTTGTTTGAACATGTCAACGGTCCAAAATATCGGCTCTTCAGTCTTCGAACTCTGAATATAGGAGTACTGTACAGCTGCACTGGCGGATCGGAGAAAGCTGTGGCATCCTTCATATCCAACCACAACATCCTTGGATCAAACAAATCGCAGCAGCATCCAACTTGACTTTCCAGTGAGGCATTACATCAAACACATGGTGAGCACAGTGCTTGGCAGGTGCATTTCGTAGTAAGAAACTGACACTGCATCTAACCACGACCTCGAGACAACTATTGAAGTCATCGGTCTGAGAGTGAGGACAAAAACATGGTAGCTCCAGAAAAACACTACAGCTAAGACATAAAAAGCGTGTTTTCTGAGAGGGATGAATAGTTGAATAGTGAAAAGTTGAAATGAATAGTATTTTGTTTGTAATCCGTACAGGGCCCTGGACCCAACTACATGAACCTTGGTCACCAAGAGGAACAATGGTGTCCTGGCCATGTGAGTTCAATATCAAATCCCAGAAAAAAAATCAGAGAATTCAGAGGGATATGTGACAGAGAATTGCTTACCTTTTGTTGCTGGGTGTTCCCAATCGTGGGAGGAGAGAGGATGAGCATGGGAGGCACCGATTTGGTGAGCGCTCTAGTCTTTTCTTTGTTTGATCTGCCGAGCGCTCGAATGAGGACGGGGAGGCGACGCCTGCGTCGTTGTGGAGGTGGCCTCTGTGTTGAGGAAGAGGAGGCAACGACGATGGGGATGCTGGGTTGCGGAGGATGCGGCATGGCGGCATTCCCTTCTCCTCGCGCCATAGCCGTGGTGTAGATGGCGGCCATGATCCGGCGAGGGGGACGATGCAGTGAAGATGGCGAGAATCAGCGGAAGGGAGGAAGGCGGTGCAGACGAGACTCGGCGGAGGGGAGGAAGGCGGCGCAGGCGACATTGGCGATGCGGAAGGGGTGTGCTAGGGGTTGTACGACACAACACGATTGGCGGGCAACGTACAACGAAGGGAGGGAGTTCATGTGACGTAAGGCGAAAGGAGGGGGTCCGCATGACGTACGACGGACGACAGAGTAAAAGTGAGGGTGTGTTTTGTCCACCTTACATGCTTTTTAGTTGTAGAGAAGAGATAACTAAAATGAAAGCTTCGTGAAGGTTGAAAACTCAAAGAAATTGAATTGGACGAGTTTCAAACTTCAAAAAGGTTCAGTTGCATAAGAAACATAGAGGCAGCAACTATTTCGATGGTGCTGGCCAGAGGTGAATGCACAGTGGCATGGAATTATTCGATGGTTGCCTCCTAGGACCACCAAACCAGTCGTTGGCAATAGGGCGACTTGCTGTCGTCTAGGATGATAGTAGGTACCGACTGTTTCAGTGTTGCTAGATGAGCACCACCGAATCGGTTAGTGGTACTTGTTTTGGTCTGGCAGTCTGCATTGCTCTCTGTGTAATGCATCGTCGACTGGGTGCCATTGAATCAATCGGTGCTACAAAAGTTGAGAGTGAGGCTTGCATACCTCTCTGTGTAAAGATCGTAGATTAGTTTGGTGCTAACCAGAAGAACGTGCTAAATTAGTCAATTGTGGTAAGTAGTGATTGGGATTCAAGTTCAACGGAGGCACCAACTGTTTTGATGAATGCACAAAGGGGGGGCACCGAATCTGTCGGTGCTTCTTCGTCAGTAGTAACGGCTATGCCTGGTTGAGGGGGCTATTTATATGATCTCTTTTCCCACATTTGAGCTCTCTTGCCACACAAAAATTTCATGATCACAACTAGGAGGTGAAAGGCAAGGGAGGCACTCGAATTGTTAGAAAGTTCTTGATTCGAGATCAAGGACATCTTTAGTACTTGGAGAGTACAAAGTATGCATCTATCTTTCTCTTGAGCTAGTGTACATCAACTGAAGATCTTTGCTTGTTACTCTTAGTGATTGGCATGACCTAGACAGCTTGGTGGTGTTCTTGATGAGATCTCAAATAGATTATGATAAGCCCCAAGAAGATGTGCTCGGTTTGGAATCCGCCGATCCAAAGTTGGAGAATGGATATCCACTAGAGACTACTTGATCCTTACGTGGATCAAGGAGAGTTGTACTATTGCACGGGTGCTACAATGAGGACTAGGGAGAGTTCCAACTCTTTGATATCTCGAAAAAAATAGGCCTTCTAACCCTATCTTTACTTTCTGCAAGCAAGTTTACTTTCAAGCATTTACATTCTTATACTTGACATGCTAGCATAGGGTTGAACCTATGTTGCAAAACTTTTTGTCAACTAGAATAGACACACTCAACCTTGGTTTAGGTACATGGGGTGAATTGGCTTGCTTGCTAGGTTGTTAATTTGCAATTAAAAGAAGCCCACTCCCGTCTTAGACATCTTATCAAACAATAAATTGAGTATTTATTTCCCAGACAGAGATGCTTTACTGTTTGAAGGAAAAAATATTTTTTGATCATTTTGAAAGTAAAGTTTGAAGTTTGACATCAGGCTCCCGATGAAGAATGGCCGGGTGAAGATTGCACTGCCCTATTTAATGACTTCCACACCATGGGATGGGGGCAACACCAAACCGTGCAGGCCCACCACAAATCTCCACCACCTACCGAAGATGAATATTCATAGCCTCTCCTGCCCATGTACATGGAAGATATCCATGCTCTCTATTCTCACATACATCCTCTTGGTCACACCCAGCTCTCTATCTACTAGTTATAGTGATTTCTTAGCTCTCTTGTCTATCAAATCCCACATAACCAGTGATCCACGGCATGCACTCTCCTCTTGGGATGGTGCTCGCAATGACACCAATGCACCCGTTCCTGATTTCTTGCCAGTGGAATGGAGTAACCTGTGGCGGTCGTCGCTACCCTGGCCATGTTACTGCCATACATCTGCAAGGCTATGGCATATCAGGCACCATCTCTCAAGATATTGGCAACCTCACATACCTCCACTTCCTTGATCTATCGTCAAACAACCTGGTAGGTGATATTCCATCAACTCTTGGCAACTGTAGAAAACTTTATACAGTGAATTTGAAAGATAACCACTTCTCTGGTTCGGTCCCGTCTCCTCTTGGTCACCTGTCAAAGCTCACAATTTTCGATGTCGGCCACAATAATCTAGACTGGTGAAATTCCCACGACACTATTAAACATGACAACGCTAACATTCCTTAGAATCGAGGGGAACTCCTTCAGTGGACAAATTCATAGCTGGCTGAGCAACCTAACATCTTTGACTGACTTGTTTCTTGCTAGCAACAACTTCAGCGGCAACATCCCTGCAGATCTATGTAGGTTAACTAACCTGGTGAGATTTGATGTAATGGATAACAAGCTTGATGGTCTTGTCCCTCCATCACTCTTCAATTTTTCCTCTATGGATGTCCTAAACCTTGGCTTCAATCAGCTTGCAGGATCACTGCCACCTGATATTGGATTTAAGCTTCCGAGGCTAATTGTCCTCGGCACAGAAGAGAACAAATTCCGAGGCCTAATACCGGCTTCTATGTCAAATGCATCTCAACTAACATATTTGGACCTTCGGGGAAATCAATATCATGGTGTGATTCCACGAGATATAGGTACTCATGGTAAGTTAATCTTATTTTCAGTAGGATACAATGAACTACAAGCTACAAAGCCCACGGAGTGGGATTTCCTCACATCCCTTATCCAACTGTAGCAAATTGGAAATCCTAGACCTTGAAGGAAACAAATTTGCAGGTTTCTTGCCCATTAGTATTGCCAACCTCTCTCTCGAGCTCAATTGGCTTACATTAGGAACAAACCAAATTGCAGGGACCCCTTCTTGGATAAGAAGGTTTCACAAACTTACAAAGCTCATCCTGGCGGACAACCAATTCACTGGTACCTTACCTGAAGATATTGGCCGTCTTTCTAGCCTCCAATTTCTTGACCTGTCCCAAAATCGATTTGAAGGGCAGATTCCACAATCATTAAGCAATATCACGCAACTGACTAGTCTTTCTCTATCAAATAACTTTCTGAACAGCAGCATTCCAACAAGCCTTGGTAACTTGACACAAATTGAAATCTTGGATCTTTCTGGTAACATGTTGAGGGGCCAAATCCCACAAGAGATACTTACTATTTCTTCCCTGACAAAACTTCTTAACCTCTCAACAAATGCTCTAAGTGGGACCATTCCAACACAAATTGGGCACTTGAACACCCTTGGCACAATCGACCTCTCAATGAATAAGCTAGCTGGTGAAATTCCAGAAGCTATTGAGAATTGCGTCCAACTGCTTTCTCTATACTTACAAATAAATCGACTGCAAGGCCAAATCCCAAGAGGACTGAATAATTTGGGAGTGCTTGAAAAATTGGATCTCTCGAGCAACAACTTAACTGGAACTATACCCGAATTTCTAGGGAGCATCAGAACCCTAAACTATCTAAACCTCTCCTTCAATAACCTATCTGGTCCAGTGCCATATACAGGGGTCTTTTGTAATTCCACTATATTGTCGGTCACAGGTAACAGCATGCTTTGTGGTGGTCCTCAATTCTTGCACCTCCCTTCATGCCGATCTATACCTTCTCACAAGGCTTCACGGAATCGACTGCACATATTTATCTTTTGTGCTATTGGAATATTGGTCTTCTGTCTATGCTCTATAGCCATTTATTGCTTTATTAATAAAAGGATCACACCAAATTTTGTTGGTCGTGAGTACTTATTTCTCAATAGGAATCATGAGAGGGTATCCTATGCTGAGTTACATGAAGCGACAAAATCATTCTCACCCGCAAATTTGATCGGTTCTGGAAGCTCTGGCAATGTATACATAGGAAATTTAATTCTTGATAAGAATTTAGCTACCGTGGCAATCAAGGTTGTCAATCTTGAGCAACAAGGAGCCAATAGAAGCTTCTTAGCTGAATGCAATGTTCTAAAGAGGACCCGCCACCGGAAACTAGTGAAGGTGATCACCGTGTGCAGTGGCATGGATCGTAATGGTGATGAATTCAAAGCACTTGTTTTAGAATATATTTGCAATGGGAATTTAGATGAATGGCTACATCCACACACCATGACTGATAGTATGATCAGTAGAAAGTTAAGTTTGATGAGAAGACTGCACATTGCTCTTGATGTTGCAGAGGCATTGGACTATCTTCACTATCATATCGATCCACCCATAGTTCACTGTGATATTAAACCAAGCAACATACTTCTAGATGATAATTTTGTTGCACATGTTACGGACTTCGGTCTGGCTAAGATAATGCAGTCTGAAGCATGCAAGAAAAATCATCCTGAAATTGAAGGCCGCTCATTTGCAGTTAATGGCACGATTGGATATGTCCCCCCAGGTAAGTAATTACACTGTCGTTGATGCATACCAATATGTTGTTGTTCTGATGATTATTTACAGGAAAAAGTGTATTTTT
>JACEFO010001498.1:0-22909 GCA_015342445.1 Digitaria exilis
TGATCTAACTTTTGGGGGCCCCAGTCCATTGAGCCACCTGGGAAGGCTGCTTTAATACATTCGACAGGGCTCAGAGTTCGACTTCTTTGTTCCACGGATGGTACTCACCATAGTGTGAACAGCCTTATATGACTCTACATCCATGAGACGAGGAACATGGACACTCCCAGGTTCACAAAACCTTGCCCAGATCATTTCTTAGGAGGTCAACAATCATCAAGTTCTCAGCTTGATCTTTTTCACTGTTGAAGTTGAGCACATGCAAAAGGGAAAAACTAGCACATGAGAACTGTGACTCAAACCATAACCCTGAAGGCATTGACAAACTATCTAGATAAACAATAAAACTGCACTGCCAGGAAAGGAAAACATGAATGAATGTTGACTGTAGAAACCTCCCAACAAACAAAAGAAAAGAGAATCTTGATGCTTACAGTAAATGTTATACAACCAAGTCATTTTCAGTCATAGATCTGTGATGATGAAAACTAAACGAGTTTGAGCAGGCAATGACAGACTGAGCCAAGATTAATATAGATGAAGATTAAAGTTATGTATACCAACTTCTTTATGAAGACTATTTCAGAAGACATTTAGATCCAAAAGACTAAGAATAGAAAATAAAAATAAATCATGAAAAGCAAAATAAACCGCAAGGTCGACATTTCCTGAAATTGAACCAAGGTATCTTAAACAACAGAAAATAGTATGTTTACACTTGCCTGTATTTCAACTGCAAAACGCAGGCATTCATCTTCTTCTGGTGTTCTGCCACGTGCTATAGTGCCTTTGATTGGGTTTTGCTTCTAGAACTCTGTGTCGATCTAGTCGTAGAAACCTTTCAGGAGAAGAGCAACATATGCTCAAGTTTTCCGAGGAGAAGTTAAGCCAGGCTGCATAAGGGGCTGGATTTTGTTTTCTCAATTTAAGATAGAGTTGGAGCGCATTTATATAGTCTACTCTTCTCTTCATCTGAGTAGTTAAGCATAACTCATAGCTTTTCTCCATCTCTGATGTAATCCAGGCAACTCTGAACATCTCTAATATATTGATCCTTTGATTTCTCTACAACAAAACTTTGCTTACTCACGTTGGATGATATAGCATATCCCTTCCCATTAATCAGCAATCCTGGAGGCATAGCATGCAATCTAAGAAGCTTCTTCTCAGTCTCCACTAACCATGAATTATGTGCTGAATTTTCTGCATATTCCATCTCCATTATTTGAAGAAAATTCATCATGCAATGATAAAATATACACATCACCGTTACTGTGATCAACCACCACGCTGTTATCAGCAAAGAAGAAGCATGCGTCAGGAGTACTTTGATTTGGCCTGGTTAGATGACGCATCACACTCAACTTTAAGACCATACCTGGTATGAGAATAAAAAAAAGGGGTTCAATGGGAGCTTAAAGGAATTCAAAAACATAGATAACACAAAGCGAGTGAATTGAAAGTACAAAATGCCCTGGATGAATCATGAATCCATTGTCCATGAAAGACAACTAAGGGAATGGGAAATCAAATTGGAGCAATTTGGTTGTACCATGGTTTGTTAAATAAAATGTGTGTAGCAGGAAACTAATCCAACTGCAGGCAAATATTGAGATATATCTCTGCAGCTACAAGTCTATATTTCAATTAAAAGAAAAGCATCAGCCCATGATAGTAACAGCATACCCTAGATACCCAACAAAGCCACCATGGAAGTCAAAGGGAAGTCCTTCGTAGTCCTTTTCATTGTATTCAATGGACTGAAGGGTCCTGCAAATTGCGAAACAGTGAGAATCAAAACTCAGACAAATGTATGCAACAATCTACCAAAGGTTGGGCTGATCGTGTAATGTGCAGAAAATGATACTATGTTAGTCATGTAATGCGACATGCTGAGTTACCTCAGATCAGCATATATTGTCTTTTTTCATGGCTTGCTGCCAATCAAGTTCAGAACCTAGTGACACACTTAGTTTGTTTCCTCTGATGCAGGAACTGAAAGTTCACATGGCTGTAACTGACTTAGGCACATTTATTTATTTTTAACAAAACAATTCGACTTCTATTTAAACAAAAAAGAAAACTGGGTTTGTATAGAAAATTATTCGGAACACAAGACTTGGATAGTGACAACTGGTAACCATAAGGTTATGATCCAGTCCATCATGCAAAATTAATGAGAGAATTTCTAAAAGCATCATAAGCATCAGTTATCTTTCAACATATACCTTGTTTAAGAAACTCCAAAAAGCCCTCTTTGATAAAATTGTTGGCAGTAGAACCATAAGCATCTTCGTGAAACAAGGGTTCCTCCACAATTGGCTCTGGAACAGAATTTGTGAGATGAAAAGGTCTATATCACGTGCTGGCATTTATAATTTATTAAAGTATGTTTCTTTCTGCTTTGTGAAAGCAACTTCTTACCTTTGACCAGATAGGTGGAATGTCATTTGCTTCCACAGGGACCCACCCTTACCACCCATGAATGAAAAGCGTGCCCTATTCTGTGCAGAAGACCACACCAAAGACAAAAGACTATTTAACACATAAAAGTGAATGCACAATATTCCTGATGGAAGAAAAGAAGTAACCCAAACAAATTTCAAGCTCCTCCCTGCAACAAGACATTGGCTGCAGCTCAATCCATGTCAACGAAGAGTCGAAGATAAACATATCATCAGCTTTTTCTGTCTCGTTGATTTTTTTTTACTTTACCAGCTAGAGTGAAACATATTTTTTCTAACAACCTAGTTTATCAAGATTCTTATGTGCAAAGGCTTGTTCATGGCATCAAATCATAGCCTTGTCACGCTTCATCTTCACATCTGATGAAATTTATGCACCAAAACTAAATTGGTGATTGGTTAAGCGTTAGCTTACTGCGTACCTGATCAACTGATGAACTATCCAGCCAAAATGTGTCTTCACCACTTTGTTGGCCAAAAAGCACCGCAAATATGTCTTCAGAGCCAACTGTGGAGCAGAGGAAGTTATCAATCTTCTTCCATCGCAATCGGTAAACGCTTCTTCCTAATGGCTCCCTTTGCAAGTATGTGAGCCCTGTTAGGCTCCCAGAGTTCCAGCCTTTCAGCATGTGACAAATCCTGGGAGATGGAACCAAATTGGCCAGCAGAATTGACCTGCGGAACAACAGGAATGTCTACTAAAATGACGTGTGAAGGATATTTGTGTAAAAAAACTTCATCATAGAGAGTACTTGAGATTTTTCCAGTTTACCAATACTGTGAACCTTTCTTTCCTGAAGCCATGATGAGTGCAATCCAAAATCTCTCGTCATTTTTCTCAAAGTTTTGAAAAATCTGTCTTCCATAATGAGTAGCAACGCTCTCTGGATGAAACTGAATAAAAGGCAATCATGTGTAAGAACAGTTTGCTGCAACTTTGAGAAATCACGACAGAGGAGAAAATGCAATACCTGCACTCCATAATGAGGCCTGCTAGAGTGTCTGATGGCCATTATAACCCTGGAACCATCTGACTCATTATCATTTCCATTGCTTATGCTGGATTGTTTCCCACCACTATTACTGTGTTCTAGAGGGATTGCCATAAAGTTGGTTTCCAACGATCCCAGGAAGGTACTAACATTAGTTCGATCACTTTCAAGGTAAGAGAGTAAATTTTGGAGAAGCATTCCATGCTATTGATATAAGATCATCAGGTAGAGAACCAGCTTCTATTACAAGTGAATGATACCTCACTACCTGAAAATAGAACAGTAAGCACAGAATCCTTCACATTGCATACAGAAAGTGAAGCCTGAACTCTGAAACTAAATGACATTGGCAATTGGGCATGGGAGTGCAAGGGCTATACTAACCTTGAATCCAGAGTTTCTACCAGATGGAACGGAATTAAAGAGGTAGCACCCATCATGCTCCAATTTCACTGGAAGGTAAGTCAAAAATATGTGTCAGCTGTAAGTATAGGACTATAGATGGAACTGAGCAGAGAATCATCGCTCCTTGCAGGTTTATTTTCCATGTAATGAAGTAATAGAGTTCAAGGTCTTGCCTGAGTCTCCCGTGTATAGCTTCTGGAGCATGAACAATCTTAGCACCATGTATGAATCCCAGGGCCTTCAATGACCAAACACAACAACAGACATTGCAGGAAACTTAAAACCTCATGTTCCTTATTTCTTTGTCAAGTTAAAAAAGGTAAGTTCACAAGGGGGACACTAAATTGGAAAGGCAGCCATCACCTGGTGGCCAAGGCAGACACCCAGGATAGGTATGTCACCACACTCCAAAAGTACCCGCAGACATACACCTGAAAAAGAAAAGAAAACATGCACCAGATAAGCAAGTTGTACTTAGCAATGAATGAACAAACATGCATCAGATAAACATACAACGGAAGATGATGCAATCTCACCTATGTCGGTGGGGCAAGCCGGAGATCCAGGGCCAGGGGAGATCACGATGTTGTCGAAAGCCTTGTCCTTGTACACCCGGTTGAAGACGTCCCCCCATGTCCACTCGTCATTGCGCACGACCACCGGCGGCACTGCGTTAGAGGGTCATGAGCTTCCGTCAGTTCCACCGGCCCGCAATGAGCAATGAGCAGAGGAGGAAGGAAAATCCCGCTCTACTCACCGCCGTTGACGACCCGACAGCTCCTGAAGATGTTGTAGGTGTAGCTGTCGTAGTTGTCGATCAGCAGCGTCCTCACCGGCGCCTGCGCCTCCACCGGCTCCGGCGTCTCCTCTCCCTTCGCCCGCCGCGCGCGAGGCGGCGAGGGGGACGGACACGTTGCCCGGCGGCGGCGGAGAAGCCGGCACTGGGGGAGAAGGCGGCGGGGCCCACCTCGCCACCGCCGGAGGGGCGGAGAGGCGGAGGGCGGCGGCCATCGTGGCGGCGCGCACGGAGGATCCGGGAGGGAGAAGAGAAGGAAAAGGCGCCTCCTTTTTTGGGGTTGTGATTCGTCTGGAGTCTGGAGAGCGCGCTCCGTGGAGTATTTCTACTATTTTCATCTGTCGCGTTCGGAGCACCGGCTTTTCTGCCGACCTCCATCTCCTCCAATCTCATCGTCTCGGCGGGTGTGCGTGCCCTACTGCCGTCGCCGTCTCCGGCTCGACCGCTCGACTCCACCAACTCCGGCGACCACTGTACCGCAACTAACTCTGATGCCATTTCCTTCAATGACATCCGTGTCTGGGTGCATGTGAAATTAGTACCGGTGTGAAAAGAAGATTTATTAATTGTGCATAAAAAGATTTTTTAGTAACACGGTTCGACAATATTTAACAAACTTCGTAAAACAAAAACTCTTAGGTTCACTTTAACAACGTGAAATATACTCCTGTTCATTTTTAGTAGACAAGATCTGAATGTACAAAATCGATCTTTGGTTCTTATTTTTTTGTTTAATTCATATTGTGAGACTAAATGCCTGTTAAACAGTCAAAGCATGGTTTTGAAGGGGCAAATTGCGTGCCCAGTAAAAATGGTACGCGAAACCAGATGCCAATACAAATTGCAATTCTGTCGAGACAACTGTAGTTCTTTAGTTTCGTGCTTTGACTGTAGGTTAGGCGTGATTGGGTGAAATCAGTATGAACCAGAAGTGATGGTGCTGTCAACGTTGGGTGAGTGGGGGATTTGGTGAGCCAACCTGCTAAATTACAACAGGCCCAGTTTGTTGCCAACTTGACATGTGCTTATGGCACACCAACCTCTGCACCAATCGGATCACTAATCACTAGGCCGACACAAACAGAACACTTCCATGATGAACGGATTGATTCTGCAATGACATCAGCTTGACCTCTGTTGCTATCCGATAGTGATAGGGCAGCCTGAACAAGAACTTTCCCAGTTAAACGTCTCAGTAGCTTCCCTTAAGATATCAGAACTCACAGGACGAAATGGCTCCGAAGAAATGGGCAAAAATTATGCTGCGGGCACAAAAAACGTGTCACAGGCGAATAGGATCACTTTTAATGAGGGAAACGAAAACAAAACCATCCTTGTTAGACACTGCAACGTTGTGTATATTTGCTGAACACTGAACCGTGTCAAGCAGCAAATATACACGAGTTTATAGTGATCGCCATCAAAGAGATATTTCTCGATGCCTTCTGAGCGTCATGTGGCAAAATTTCCAAAGACAAAACAGCAGGAATCGCAGAAGCGAAACAACACGGTTCCATTAATTTGGTTGGGATATTACTCCATGGCCCTTCTTTACACAGCATCTGAAGCTGGAGAGGTTGCAACAAAGCCGCTATCTGATCCCCATCGCAACAAGCCACTCTACAGGCATCTCTACCAGTGCCATCTGCCAGCACTATAACACTGCAGATCAGAAAATGGAGAAGCTTTTTTTTTTCTTTCTTTCTTTTTTGCTTCTCTCCGGGAGAGAGAGGAGAAACCCCGGTAACGCCCCTAGGGGTGGGATTAGTCTTCTCTAGATCTCCTTCTCCGATGCTTGCTGTTGCTGAAGATATGCCTTACTGACAAACCCTTCCCTGCAAAATCAAAACACAAAAACCTTCAGAAAACTGCCTAGAATAGAGATATGTGTTGGTTTCGCCACAGCAAAAACCGTCATTGCCACAAGAGTAAGGTTTTTGTTGCTTACATTGACCCGAGGCCGGTAGTACCGGCTATTCTTATTTGAGGGGAGGGGAGTGCATGGCTTCAGCTTGCGCTGCATCTTTAGAATGTTGCCTTGCCTGATAACAGAGCTCGTACTGTTCTCTGGGGAACATATCACTGTCTTCACGTTTAACCTTTGATGGAAATGGAAATTACACAGATGTCAGTAAGAAGAATGTTCTTCAAATAAAAGTTAACATAAGAGACGAATATTTGCAGCATTGTAATGCAAGTGACCTTCATCTGTTCAGCATGTTGATGCAACACATTTTCAATAAGAATAATATTACATGAAACAGTATTGGGTTCATATACCAGTTACAAAAGCAATTTGGGATAGGGCAGCATTAATATACCATCTGGCAGTACAATTGGACAGTTTTATCATTGACTTGAGACATTTGATGCTCCTAGAAACTAGGAGGAGACTCGAGGAAACCAGAGTTTGTGTTTTCACAAAAGCACATCCGCTCCAATATTTGTGCAATTTTAAGAGGGTCATTTGCAGATAGGTTAGAGTTTGTTGCACTAGCTCTTTCTATGATCCCAAGGCCAACAATTTGAGCCAAACTACTCTTCGACAACAAAATTGGGCATAGATACATGACTCAAGGCACCTACTTGTAAATTGTTGCAAATGTAGGTCTAGCCATGTATGGCTCATTAAAACAGTCCAGATAAATGGTGACTGTTAAGAAAACTCAAAAATTGGGCATACTCTCATGAGTGTTTGCTCAAATATCTGAAAGTATGTTGTTGGATAAACATTTTTTGCAACTAGAGATAATAAGAGCGTTTTGATGCTAAAGAAAAGATGCTTCCTTTTTTTGGCTCTGGCTTTTCTTTTTTCTTCATTAGTTCAATCTTCCTTTCTTCAGTTTACTGCTTGAGAATACAGAAATACAGACATAAAGCTATTACTTCAGAATTTCATATTAACGGGTGAATCTACAACATGAGGTCAGCAGGGGGGCTGTGAATTATGCGTATTTCAATAGTTCTATTTGAAATGTTCACCACAAACAAATCGGACCTTTACATTAAATTGGAAACAGCAAATAAGAGCTAATGATGGTTGAATGTTGTATAAAGAGTAATCTGAAAGAAATGGTCCATTCACCTAGTATAATCAAGAAGTATGGGGGATGGGTTAAACCCTATTGTATTCTATTTTTCATATTCCCACATTTCACGGTCTGAAAAAATTATCTTTGAAGAGACTTGCTACTGACTAGAAATGTAAATGGACTAAAATGAAGTAAAGTAACAAAGGTCAATTTTTTCGATCACAGATGAACCACAGGTGATCTAAGCTTCTGCTGATATGAAACAAATTCCATGTATCAGAGGGTATGAACTAACAAACATAATTTAGGTTTCAAACAACTCTAGCCATTTTTTTTTTGTCCTTAACTGCAATATAGTAAATCTTATTATCTGAAGAAGCCAGAAATACTTACTACCACATGAGCAGAAGACAATGATAAGTCCAGATGCATTGCGGTCAGCAAACACCGAGCCTCTGCCACGCCAAGCCTTGAGTACCCGCTCAGTGTTCAACCTCAAGCCCCAAACCTGTCTCCGGCAATGTCAAAACTCCAGTACCAGCATTGCCAAAGTCAGGAATCCATTCCTCTTCTTTCTTGCAATAAGCAGTGGCGACATCCTTATATAAGGAATCCAATAGCTTCTTCTTAGTCTTCTTCTTCTCTGATACTGTTGGTTTTGCAACTAATGGTACTAATGGTGGAGGGGCAATGTCTTTAACCGGTATGGCAGGGCACATCCACCATTCAGGATCGACATTGTGCCCCTTCAGCGCTTGGTTGATGTTGCGCTGAAGCCCAAGTACCATGAGGCTCCTGAGGTAAGAGTGCATCTTGGATCTGGGCAGGTCGGAGCTGACGCTAGCAACATCTGCCACATTGTTCTCCATCGATAGCTTGCCCATGATGCCGTCGATGCCCTCCGCAGCGCTCTCGTCGACGCCGCACAGAATAGAGTCTGCGTCGAAGCCGTCGTCATCGTCGAAGTCGAGCTCCCCGAGCTCGTCCGCCGCCGCGGCGTCGGGGTGTCGCGGGAGACGGCGCCGGGTCGCGAAACTCGCTGAAGACGCTGCTCACGGCGGCCGGCGACGGGCAGCTCTTGGCGGGGACGACGGGGCTCATCGGCACGGGCGCCGACGGCGACTGCGGCGGCGGAGGCAGGTCGCGGAGGAGGAACGCGGCCTGGTCGAGGACAGGGAACGGCGGGAGGAGGTCGGAGCAGCCGGGGTCGGTCGGCGAGGGCGGATGCGAGTCCGAGAAGCCGAGGCGGCGGCTCCTCTGCCCCTCTGGCGACGGGGAAGACGGAGGGGTACATGGACGCGAGCAGCGCCGCCGCCTCGTTGTACGTCTGGTTGGGCCGCTTCCGCGGCGTGCGTGGGCGCTTGAGGGACAGCGAGGCGACCGACGATGTCGCCGAGGAGGAGGACGCGTTGGACGCCTCCGAGAGCGTGGAGGACGCCGCCGCCGAGTGCGCCGGGCGCGGCGGCGCGGCCGCCCCCGCCGCCTTGACCATCTCCAGGTCCAGCCGGAGGCCGGCCGGGATGCAGGACGACGCCATGGATCGACGGACCCAAGAACCGAACCGATCCAACAAACAAGGGGAAAGAGCTTCACCGAAAAATCGCAACTTTTCCTCCAGAAAACCCGATCAGAGGCTCCAGCTCGGCGGCACGAATCGGGAAACCCAAATCAATCAGTGGGGAGCGACGAATGGGAAGGTGGGGGAAATCAGGAGAGCGAGCGAGAGATGCCGTTGCGGCCGTCCTCTCCGCCCCGTCATAAACCCAACCCGAGCTACGCAAAACCCCCCAGACGAAAACCAGCGGAAAAGGGAGGAAAGGAAGGGGCCGAAACGCCAAAGGGCGTCGCGTGGAACCCGAGGAATTCACAACGCCATTGGCAGCGGCAGCTGCAGCATCGGCCCGGCTGCTCGGCTCAGGCGGCCGCCTCGGAGACGGAGCCAAAGGTCGCCGACAGATGAAAAAGGCAAAATCTGGGGAAAAGCCGACCGATCACCGGAGATTAGAAAAGAAAAAGGGGAAGTGGGGAAGAAGAAATGATTAAGGATTCCGAGAAGAAACAGCAAGCCAGGTGGTTAGAAGTAATCAAAGTGGCATCATATCAGTGCAACGCCACGAGCCCCACCACCACCACCGCACCAACCTCGAGTAACGCGCCGGCGAACTCGGAAAGAAATCAATGGAGCTGCACACGCTCTGGTGTTGTGCTCGTGCTCGTGGTGTGGCGATCTGGGCGAGGGACGGACAGGGGAGGCGTGGCTGGATTTGGAGCTGATCAGCTGAATAGTAACTGAAATTTGGGGGCGGAGGAAACAGAGCAGCTGGCGAAGTAAAACGCATAGGCTGGCTGACAGATTTGCGTTCGAGCGGGTGCTGGCCGGCAGCGGGTGAGATCTTTCTGCTTGGATCCTTCAAAGACAACGAAGAACTGAGACGATTTGGGGAATTATTACGAGGAGCGTTGTTCATTAACACACGAATCAGGGTTTAGTTATGCGATGGGGCGAGAAGAGGACGAGGACACCAGGAAAAAATAAAGTTTTTTTTTAAGAGTTGGAAAAAGGGTTTGAGAGGCGTGGTGCGGTGGGAGCCTGCGGAAGCGACGAACGGAGCTCGCTGTCAGCCTGTCACGGTCGCTCTTCCAGTGGGCCCCCCGCGCAGCGCTCGCCCATTGCTTCCTTCTCTCTGTGGTCTCACTGGTCAGTCGGTCCTCGTTGCGTGTGTTTGGGCGTGTTTAGTTGAGGTTGGAAAAAGTATTTTTTTTTTCTGAGATGTGTGTTATGTGAGGGGATGAATAGGAGAAGAAAATTTTAGAGATACGTGCTCTATGAAAAGAACGCATAGGAAGTAAAAGGTAATTTTAGAAATTAAACACGGCCTTGACGCGGGAGCGCCTTGTCACGTTACACGGTTGAGCTCCTCCTCGAGGTACACGTGTGAGGAGCCCCCACAGCCGCGTGACCTACCGGAGGTCCAGCTGAGAGGTCACGTGTGGCCCGGGGTCCGGGAAGGAGCCTTTGTTTTGCTCGGACCGTGCTAGCTGTTGCCGCACAGATGCATCTGGAGACTGAACGGTGAGTTCGGTAGATGGGACTCCCGGGGAAAGTGGAGGGGAGCAGAACACCGGTGTGCCATGCGTGATGGCGATTTCCTCGTTTTGCTTTTGTAAATGATTTCCTCGTAGACGAAGAGGAATGGAAGACGACGGGTGCTCTGGTTGTTGGGTGGTCGTTTGGCTACCCGTAATCAAACACGTCCTGGTTCAATTAACCTACTAGCAGGCTAGCACCATCACCGGCGGCGGCGGCAGCCATCCAACGGTCGTATCGTGTTGTAATACACCCTTGGCCACGGCAATCGCCGGACATGAGCAAATCACACATCGATACAGAGAGATAGGCGGAGACAGGGTGAGGAACCCCGAACCCCTCGAACAAGTTGTTCTTTCTTCTTAATCAAGTCATGTCCCTCTCGTACAAAGTTTGGCCTTTTAACATAGGCAAGACACTGGCCACCTGGGCCCACACACTCTAGCAATCACACCATATCCCTTAACAAATTTCCTGTAATAGCCTGTTAGCCCCAGGAAACCTCGGAGCTCTATGACAGTAGAAGGAATTGGCCACTGGACCATAGCTGCTGTTTTATCCGGGTCTGTTGCCACTCCTTCACTGGAAATAATATGACCCAAGTACTCCAATTTCTGTTGAGCGAAAGAACACTTGCTCATTTTCATGTACAGCTGATGGTCCCTTAGTCTTGTCAACACTTGCCTCAAATGATCCACATGATCAGACAATGTAGGACTATAAATCAAGATGTCATCCAAGAAAACCAATACAAATTTTCGCAGAAAAGGACTGAGCACTTCATTCATGAGGCACTGAAAAGTTGCTGGGGCATTAGTGAGGCCAAAAGGCATAACTCTAAACTGAAAATGGCCATTATGTGTTTTAAATGCTGTCTTGTGTTCATCTTCTTTCCGCATCCTCACTTGATGATATCCAGCTCTCATATCCAACTTGGCAAAATATTTGGTACCCAGCAAGTTCATCCAATATTTCATCAATTAAAGGCATTGGAAATCTATTCTTAATGGTTATGTCATTCAATTTCCTGTAATCGACACAAAATCGCCAAGTTCCATCTTTCTTTTGGACCAACAGCACCGGAGAAGCATAGGGGCTTGAACTAGGTACAATCAACCCTTCAACCAGTAAAGCTTTCACTTGCTTTTCTATTTCATCCTTGTGTAAAGAAGAATATCTATAAGGTTTGGAATTCACAGGAATAGCACCTGGTAAAGTAGCGATTGAATGATCATAGATTCTCTCTGGAGGTAGGCCTTTAGGTACCTGAAAGACATCCTGAAATTCCTGCAATACTTGCTGGATTTCTTCAGGTACAGGTGATTCTTCATCATTAGACACTCTTTCCACCACAACAAAAGCCCAAATGTCATTCCCAGCTGCCCATTTGGCTAATCTCTCTGCTGGTAACTCGTCTACTTGTTTTGAAGGAGATGGAACACCTTTCACCAGAATGGACTGACCTTTATGAACCAGTTCCATAGTCCTGTCTGCCCAATGATGTGTGATAGGACTGTTCCTTTGCAGCCAATCAAACCCCAAAATGGCATCATAAGCCTGCAGGTCCAGTACTCTCATATCTGACTGAAAAGTGTGTCCCTGCACCCACCATGCCATGTCTGGCACGTACTTGTCAGACAACATGATGTCCCCATTAGCCACTCTCACTTGCTTTGGGGTTGCTTGTAATGGGGTAATACCCACTTTCTGCAAGAAGGTTGAGCTGACAAAAGAGTGTGAACTACCACTATCCACAAGTAACAACATCACCTTGTTCTTAACTAAGGCCCTCAATCTCATAGCCTCTCCTTCTTCAGTGCCAGCAATAGCATTCAGTGAGAGGGAACAGAAGTGTTCAGCCAAAGAGTCCTCCAGCGCTAGCTGTTCAAGCACTTCTTCGGTCAGGTTGACATCCAGGTCATTCAGCACTAGAGCATTGGATTGACCTTTTGGTCGTTTAGTACATTTGCTAGCATGACTAACATCATAAGGTTCCTTGCAATAGTAGCATAAATTGTTTGCTCTGCAATAATCTCGAAGTTGCCTTTCTTTGGAAAACTGTCCAGTAGGTCCTGTTGATTTGAAATCGCCTTTGTGACCCCCAGACCCCATTGTTCTAGCCTGGGTAGAACCTCTCCTGGTCTTTTCCTGGATATTTTGCTGGATCTTGGCCAACATGATCGCCCTTTCCATAGTTTCAGGCACCTGTCCTTGAACCGGGTACCTAATTTCAGGTTTCAATCCGTTGATGAACTGAGATATGAAATAAGTATCCCTCATTCCTTGATCATGCATAGAGATCTGATATTGCAGGGCTTCAAACTCAGAGACATATTCCTCAACTGTGCTTGTCTGCTGAAGTTCCAATAAAGATGTTACAGCCTGTTTATAATCGAAGGCACCAAACTTCTCTTGCACAGCTTGCATAAACTGATCCCAAGTCCCCAATCCTCCATGCTTTAGTTTGTGTGCTCGAGCCCATCTGCCAGCATTCTTATCCATGTGTAAAGATGCTGCTGTTGACCACATTGATTCAGGGAAATCCATCAACTTGAAATAATCCTCACATTTGTCCTTCCAGAGACAAGGATCGCTGCCCTCGAACACTGGAAACGCCATCTTAGGCATGAATGCACGATTACCCTGCTTGGGTTCCTGAGAGTTCCGCAACCAACGATCAGTCTCACGATGTGTCTTACCTCGCAGACCCTCAGCACGAGCTCCACTAGCACGACGATGAAATGGATTGTCCTCACCCGTTTCAGACGAAGTTGGACTTAGTGGTGGTTCCTGTTGTCTCTTCCTTTGATTCAATGTCAACTGCGCCACCGCCTGTCCTGTGGTTTCAATCTGTTTAGCCATCAACTGTTGGTCGTGTAAAATCTGCTCCATCATCTTACTAGACAGCTCCAACTTGGCCTCAACCTTGTGCTGATTTTGGTCAATTTCCTCGACCTTTGCGAACAACAGATCCAAACTTGCCGTCACCTCATCCCAACGTGCATCATCCACTGCTGCCTTCTCCTCCATTTTGGACAGCAATAATTGGGTCTGTATTGAAGGCTTAGGAGGAGCCGTGGTGCCCGCACGTCAAATCAAACTGTACCCGATTCGATTTGATGACACCTCGAACCACCCTCGCGAGGCACGAATCGGACTGCTCAATCGAAGGGTTCAAGCAGGCACTCACCGGGACCTCGAACGGCGCCGAATCGCTCGATGCCGCGCCCAATTCCAGCCGAAGTAAACTCGCCGCCCCCCAAATTCGCCACCCAGAGCGCCACCACGCCAACAGAGATCAGATCGCCCGCAAGCGGAACCGAAGTGGAGTAGGAATGACAGGGGATCGAGCCGGAATCGATGCGATACCCGACCAAATCAACCCCAACCTAAACCGTTTATCAGCTCAACACCGACGGAATTCTACGATCCAGATCACGGAAACGGCCTAGAATCGCTGAATCTGATACCACTGTAATACACCCTTGGCCACGGCAATCGCCGGACGTGAGCAAATCACATATCGATACAGAGAGATAGGCGGAGACAGGGTGAGGAACCCCGAACCCCTCGAACAAGTTGTTCTTTCTTCTTAATCAAGTCATGTCCCTCTCGTACAAAGTTTGGCCTTTTAACATAGGCAAGACACTGGCCACCTGGGCCCACACACTCCACACGCACACGATTACATGGTGACGTCGACGGCGTACATGAGTTTACCGCTTCACTCCCCTGTGGGCATCACACGTGTGTGCCCAGCGGAAGCATCCAGCCAGCACCTGGCGCCGTGTGCTCCCCAGGCCACGGAATTTTCAGGCCAGTGGCCAAGTTAGTGGGCCTTCGGTTATAACTGGGCATGTCCGCGTGTGAGCCTGCAATGTTAACTTGGATTGTTCTTGGTGCGCAATCTTCGGCCGTAGAACCTTTTTTTTTTTTTTTACGTTTTATGGATGAGGTTTTGGGGTGTCGTGGGTTTCCTACTGTGCTGAGTGTGCTCCATTCCACCTGGGCTGCGTCCCCCCTCGTTTTGCGGCCCAATCCACAGCAATCCAATGGGCCTCCATCCTATCCCCTCGCTCTCCAGCCCGCTCGTGCAGCGCCTCAGCCCGCCTGCCCGTACGACGCGTGGGCCCGCCTCTGGGCAATTCTAGCCCTCTGTATTCCACCCGCTGCTGTTCCCTCCCTATCCACCACCGAGACCGCGAGCGAACCAGCGCAGCGCAGGGAGGAGAGCAGAGGGGAGCCGAGCCAAGGAGCACGAGCGGGATGCCGACGCTGATCCTGAGCACCAACGTGCCCGTGGACGCCGTCGTCGCCGCCGACATCCTCAAGGACTGCTCCAAGGCGGTCGCCAAGACCATCGGCAAGCCCGAATCCGTAATGCACCCTGCCTGTTCGACGCAATGCCTCCCTACTGCTTAGCCCTGCACAGCGCGCAGCGTCTTACTTGTTAGCTCCGGCCTTCCGACCGGGGGATTCTCAATCAGATTCTACCGATGAAGTTAAAGAGTTCGATTGCTCGTTTTATTCCTTGTTCTTGCAGTATGTCTTGGTGTCGATAAACAGATCAGTGCCCATGTCATTCGCGGCGAGCGAAGAGCCAGCGGCGTACGGTGAGCTCCTCTCCGTCGGCGGGATCGACCCCGGCGTCAACGGGAAGCTGAGCGCGGCCGTCGCTGAGATCCTCGACGCCAAGCTCTCGGTCAGCAAGTCCAGATTCTACATCAAATTCGAGGATGTGCAGGTACAATATACTACGCACAATCATGTGCTTCAGCTCCGATCAAGTACTGTGTTCGCTAGCTTCCCTTGCCAACCGTTTGAATTTATCTACGATACTCGATAATTAGTATCCCAGGATTGAAATGCCTCAAGACAAATTAGTGAAGTGTGTATACTGCTGCTTCGCCCATTCTTCTTGTCAGAAGGAATCTTAGGCTAAAACATACAGTCAAGCAAGGATTTCAACAGCCTGATACCAGTACATCATTTAACTCCTCATTAGGATTCTTAGTCTAAACATATAGTCAAACCAAGAGATTATACAGGCATTGCTACCTGTTTGTAATTAGCAATTTGCATAAAGCAGTAAATTGAAACCTGAGTGGTAAAGGGCAAACATATAGTGAAATGAGGCTGATCAACTGTCTTACCACTTAGAAATTGGTAACACGTTTGAGCATGTGGCAAGCACATGCACCGGCAGATGATTTTGAGCTCAACAACTCTGCATACCAATATGTAAGGAACAAAAAGAGCATGTCTGGAAAAATAATTTATGTGATCCGTCCATTAGACTTCGGCCATTACACTATTTAGTGCCCTTAGGCATACAGTTTGCAGAACTTACTCTTTCTGCTCAGTTCATGCTACTTGCTGCCTCAGTGCCTCCAGGTTCAGTTTCTAGAACTCGCCAATCGCCATTACTTGCCATCTTATATTACTTTTTGTTCTCAGTTTCATGCTACTTAAAGATTCAATTTCTAGCGCTCACAATTACTTGTCATCTTATATTATTTCTTGCTTTCATTGCATGCCTTGATTTTTATGTGAATCATGCGTATTCCTAAGTCTTAAATTCATGTGTGCTACAGAGACACAACTTTGGCTTCAACGGATCAACATTCTAAAGAAAACTCCATCAGAAGATGAGTGCCGCACCGCATCCAAACAACCACCTCAACCTGTACACACATACCACCATCGATTCTTCGGTAAACGTGGATGATGAAGTGTTTCGTGTGTATCTTCCGCACCTCAAATGGAAATTCCGCTTGTGTGAGATAGCACTAATTTATTTGCTTTATTTCAACTGAAAAGCAGCACCAACATGTACCTCATTCCTCTTTCATGTACTTTGTCGGCAGTAGAATCAACGGTTTCTTTCTGGCATTTGAGCTTCAAAACTAGAAATAAATGGAACTTAATTTCACATCATACATCAGTGTGATGCCAATCAGCCAGACAGATATATAATACTGAAAATGAGATACGATAAAACAGGAAATTGTAATCAAACACCTCAAAAACCAGAATAACTGGAACCAAGGCCTTCCGATTTCCATACAGCAGATCAGAGTCTAAAATTACAAAGTCTTAAATGCTGAGTTCCGCTTCACATACTCATACAACAACGTAGTCCATGTACTACAGAAACAAGAAAACCCCACACATCTTATTGAGTGCATATTTACACAAGAGGTCACCTGACAGTGTGATACATATAGGGATAACTTGATAGGTGCTGTAATCACAGTAAGCTCGTACAAAAGGTGAACATGTGACGATCCTAATATAGCAGATCCCTGCCACATGTTCATTGCTGCCTGTCACATGCTCATCCCCGTGACAACCTCGGGGTGGTAGTGGATCATCTCCTGCCACATCATTTCCCGGATCATGTCTACACCAAGATTTTCATCTATGTCAAGATCGATGGGTACTTGAGCAGGAGGGTTTGCACTTGGATCATACAGTGGAGACATGTAAGGATGCTCCAGAGCCTCGGTGACACTAATTCTTTGGAGGGATCAAAGACTAGCATCTTCTGCAACAGATCGATGGCAAGAGGATGTGCTTGCGGGTACATGCTGGGGAGGGGAATACCTGGGGTGTATGGAAGGGACTTGATGTACTTGCGGGCTTTCGGATTGTCAATGAACTCAAGGTCAGCCTCACTCATGGTGCCAAGAACGTTGACTATGAGCTTAAGCTGATTCAGGCACTCAGTTCCTGGAAAAATTGGCTTGCGGCCAAGTAGCTCAGCAAATATGCAGCCGACAGACCAGACATCTATTGATGTACCATAGTTGTCACAGCAGAGCAGCAGCTCAGGGGCCCTGTACCAGCGGGTGACAACATATTCTGTCATAAACTGCCCCTTAGTGTTGTTTGTGCGAGCAAGTCCAAAATCACATATCTTCAGATCACAGTTTGCATTAACCAGGAGATTCCCTGGTTTCAGGTCTCTATGGAGTATCCCAGCTGAATGAAGGTACTTCAGACCTCGGAGGAGCTACAATGAAGAAGAAAGGTGGCAATTTATATATCAGTTGTTTGAAAAAAAAATAATCCAGAAACTAAATATCATTCAGTACTTCAGCACAAAAATCTGAAAGACCTTACAGAAAGATTTTTGTTCCACCAAAAGAAACTTAAGTTACAATTAACGTACAAAAGCTTTCCTTAAATAATTTAGCATTAAGGAGCTCAAACCATAGACTCCGAAAATATATTTGCCATGTATTTGAATAATTTCAAACAAAAAAACTCCTAAGCAAAAACTACAATTGGGAGCCACCAAGGTAATAAGGTTTACTATTTGCATAGCAAACATGCTACTTCAGAGGAAAAACAAAAGCTTGTCAAGCACATTCAGAACCAACACCAACTAACTAATATTATTTTCAAAATCCCTGGTGATATATAGTCAATGTTGTCCTTGTCCCAACATAACAACTTGCTTTGGTCGTTAAGATATCATATCTTCTTTGAACCACTCCCGAAAGCTCTCTGTTTAGTTTGAAGTCTGGAAATTATCCTATATTTTCCCATGTGATCTATCATGTTTTGACAGTACAGTCTATTTATTTATCATTTTCCAGCAGCAAAGTTTCGGATGCTGCCCTGTCCAACTTGAGCCAAACTTCCGAGGTGATTTATGTTCATGAAATGGACATAAATGTTGACTAAGGATTTTTCAGAAAATGTACACATATGCTAACTTGCTAAGTTATGGGTCCAAACTTCTAACGGGTGGAGCAGTTTTATGCTTTATGCCTAAGGAATACAAAGTTAATAAGAAATAACAGAACTTTGGAAAGCAGTATGATTCACATCAGAGCATGGCTGATGCATTACAAGCCAACTGGTTACCATATATCAAACAAAGTCAGAAATGTTCCAAAAGCTGTCCTTTCAAATGGATATGGGCCCACTCATGCCTTTGTCTGAGCCCAGGAAAGCTAAAGCAACCAAGTGATAACAGAGTTGAAAGAGCCTTTTTACCATCCTTCGAGAGGTGCTAAAGAGATACCATACCACCAATGATAGCTTCGGAATCTCTTAGGCACCTTTCCAATAAACACACAAAAAAAACTCGTACTGAAAAGCCAACTAATCCACTGAACCAGAAAGAGAAATGGAGGATGCAACAGATTCCCATTACCAGACTAAGTTTGCCTAGATGTGCCAACCAAGAGTTGAACTCAACTAAATAACCTGATATCAGCCCAAGTACATTAATGAAAAGATTCTTCAACCATGAAGTGGTTGCAGTCTCGTAACAAAATAACTAAAACAATACTGGATCATCACAGATTTGCTTTTGCTAAACTAGTCAAACAAAACAACTAAACTACACAGGATCTTGGCAACTACAGCAATATGTGATTTTGTGTACCAATTATGGCTAGCATGGCTTCTGGCAAGACTGTAAAATCCTCAAACCTATTCTGATCTACATAAGGACAAGCATGTCATATTATAATGATAGGCAAGCAATTCCTAGCCATGATATCCAGATAGAGCATAAGGTGAAGCTGAACAAGCACGAGTATTGGGTCACCCAGCGGCTACTTTTTATCAAAAGACAAACAAGAGCAAGGATGCGTGACAGATCCAAAACTTACCTGAAAAAGAAAATACTGGCAATGGTCATTGGAAAGTGGTTGAGATGACTTAATTATTTGATGCAGATCCGTATCCATGAGCTCATAAACCAAGTAAACATCCTTGAAGCTCCTTCTATGCACTGGCATCATTATATCCTTGAGAGCAATAACATTCTCGTGCCTCAAGTGCCGAAGGAGTTTCAGCTCCCGCAGTGTCCTCAGCGCATCCACGCGGTTGTCAAATACGTTGTTTATCTTTTTTATTGCAACCTTCTCATTGGTCTCACGGTTTATTGACGAGCAAACAATTCCATAAGCTCCCCTTCCAATGGGCTTGATTGGCACGTATTTGGTGTCGATCTCAAATAGCGTTTGCCACATGGTGTAGTAATGCTTCCCTTGGTTTCCCATGCCATTGGGGGGATCCACCATCATCGCCATCTTCTAGGAAGGAACACAAGTCAGTATGTAACCTAGAGAAATATGAATGTATAAGAGAAGGCAAGAGATGGACACTGTGTCACCAAATTCCTTCATCGTACCATAACTATGCATAGGGCAAAGCACAAGTGGGATATTGAAGCTAAGTAAGTTTCTTATACTATACAGAAGATATTGTAAATAATTATGACCAAGTCAACATTGATGTAGTGACGAAATTCACTATGCTTATCACACACAAGGCAGCACTGAGTTATGCCAGATGAGTCGTTAGACTTTCTGAACACGAGAATTTGAGCATATGTATGCAAATTTCGACAGTCCAAGGCAAGCTTGCACTTTGATCCAACATCCATCCTACCCCCATCGCCCTCAGCCACCCCCTAGGAATAACTAAAAACGAGAACCAAAGCAGCAGGAGCTTGTAACGTATACGTCTATTTTAGTTTCTGTTTGAGGACACATGCAGGAACATGCATTTGACCATAATTGAGACACCCCAACCCCATCTCCAACGTTGCCGGAGCGCGAATTCCGAAGGCAGGCAGTATAATTCCGGGCCAAAATTTTGCTTGGGGTTGAACAATCGCAGCAGCAGCCGTAGCTAAGATCGTCCGGCGGGTGGAGCAGAAAGCAAGCAACAAACACACAGAGACAGACACGAAGGTTCCGATCCCCAAATAGCGCGCGAAAATTGATTCCCTCAGCAAGCGAGCAGCGCGGCGGCAGATCGGCCGAAAGAAACCAAACAAGTCCCCGGCGGCGGGCGGCCCGTACCGTACCGTACCTCGGAAGCAGGGCGCGTGCGGGGCGTGCGCCGGTCGCCTTAGGCTCTCATCAGCAGCAGCACCCGACCGAGCAGGATCCAGCACCCCCACGCTGCTGCACGCGCAAAAGGAGAAGAACAAGCGTGAGGCACCGTCGAATGAATGCCAGAAGAGCGTGGAGGGGGAGCAGGAGCGGCACCCACCGGCGCGCGCGGCGTCGACTCGCCGCAGATCTGGGGTGCTGGAGGAAGCGGCGAGGGGAAGGCAGCGGGCGCAGGGGAGGACGCGGCACGCGGGGTGGGGGAGCGAGCGAGGGGGCGAGCCGAGAGCACTATGGCCGTGGCCCTGCTTGCTATTTTTATTGCGGAGACGGGTGGGAGACAAGAGAAGGGAAGGGAAGCACCACGCGGCAGCGGAGGCGAGGCCGCGGGCGGTTATTTGGGTGGCAGTCAGCTCCGCAGCGGCAGCGGCTTGACGAGTGCTCGGGCGGCCGCCGTCGCTCTCGTCGCCCCACGACACCAGACGGCGGCGGCGCCACGGCTGTTTCCTCTCCCTTTCGCCCCGCACCACTCCCCGCCGGCCGAACGCGGCCTATCTATCTATCTATCTATCTATCTATCTATCTATCTATCTATCTATCTATCTATCTATCTACTACTGTACGTATCTCATCCGGTTTTGACCGCCGCGTTTTCCCGCGAACGACCTTCCGGCTCTCGTTCGTTCCGGTGCGCCGCTCACCAGACCACCACCGGCGTCACCGACGCGACGGGAAGGGACGCGGGGATGGATGGATGGATGGATGGATGGATGGAAGGATGACGCCGGAAGGGGTGGCGAACTCGAGGTGCGTGGCGTGCTCGGTGGGGCTGGCTGGTTGGCGCCGCCCGTGGCGTGCTCAAGCTAGCGCACGGCGAACACGGGGGGTTTCCGCATCGGGCATGTGGGTCGGCCGCTTTCCGCTGCAGTTACGGATGCTTCTCTTCGCCGTCGCGACCCGCTCACGTCCCTGGCCTAGCCGACGCACCAACCAAGCAAGCAAGCTTTCTCCCCCGTCGCGTCGCCGCCGCCCGCGCGCGCGCGGCGACACGTGCCCAACTGAACTCCCCGTCGTGCCGGGTCTGCTTCACTGTACCGCACCAGCCGGCGCGGCCCTTGTAGTCTTGTACGGGCGTGCGCTGATTGCTCGGCCATGTTTTTGGCCACGCGCGGCCACCACGGCGGCATGGGGAGGGAGGGCACATGGACGCGGACGGGAGGGGGGAGCGCCGTCGCCGCGCCGGACGGGGAGGGAGAGCAAGCACGTGTGCCATCGTGCCGGAAGCATGCGGCAGCCATGCCATGGGGGCGGTAGGGGTAGGAGTAGGACCCCGTCGCTTTCGCCAGTGCTACAGTTCCGTGAATCTTTTAGGCGTGTACTAGACCAGCTTGCGACCCATGCATCAGGAGGTGAGGTGAGGTCGTCGCCATTCACCAACCGGGAGGGCCATGTCTTCCGTCTCGTCGGACGTCGCCACGATTGGTTGCCATGGGCGCATGGCACGTTGGTTTTTGAGAGAGGGTCGGAGATCGCTTTGCATTTGATTTGCCTCAAAAGAAAAAGATTCGTTTGCATTTGTGGTAAGCAACGGACTTCCTTTATTTTCCCTTGGAAGCTTGGTTAGTCTAGTGATTGGGCCTGGTAATTGCGATGGCATTTTGGTAATCGTAATGATAACTCGGGAAAGTCCGTCCCAAGCACCCACAGCAACCTTTGATTTGGCGGGCCATCTTTTCCCGGCCCAATAAAAACTTGGATATATTTATTCGGAAAAAGTCCTATTTACCTCCTTCAACTATAGACAGAGTTCACGTTTCCACCTTAAACTCTAAAACCGGGTAAATCACACCCTCAACTTTTAAAACCGTGCGTTTTACCTCCCTGGTCGGGTTTAAAAGCGGTTTTGATGGTGGTTTTGTGTTTTTTCTTTTTTATTTATTTTGGCTGAAGCTTTAAAATTCATAGTAAATCATAGAAAATTCATAAAATAGAAAACTCATTTTTGTTGGACTCCACATGATTATATATACATAGTAAATATATAATATAATATATTTTAGCAATATATTTTTATTGTAGGTTTAGATCTATTCATTTCTGTAATTAAAAGAAATAATTCATAACTCCAGTTTTTATGTTTAATTGTGGCTAAATTTTTATAGTGGCCTAATTATTTTATGATGGATTTTTATTAAAAAAATTATACTCATTTGATCATGTATAACTTAGTTATATATTTATTTATGTCACTATAACTTACTTTCTATAACT
>JACEFO010001499.1:0-26467 GCA_015342445.1 Digitaria exilis
AATTTTAATTCCCATATAGTTCGTCAAAAGTACAAACATGTCTAATAGAGATTGTAGTTTAGACTCTCAGGAATCCAGAGAGTATTTTTGTGCATTTTTCTGATTTTTGTACGATTTTTAATGGATTTTACAAGTTTCGGGAAAATCAAACCTAGACTTAAGAATCTTTTTACGCAGAGAACCCTAGATCTTTCAAAACTTCGTGAACGAGTCCCTGAACTTTTGCGCAGAGACCCCTAGACAAACGAAGACGGTGAAGAAAGGCCCTCGGCTCTCGCCGGAGTTGCGCCGGCCAAACGGCGGTGAACTAGGCTCGGGGAAGTGGGGGAAAAGGATCCTGGGCTCGCCACGAGTCGTTTGGGGACGGTTTGGAGGCCGGGGATGGTCGGAGTTTCGCCGGCGACGAGGTGGTGGCGGCGCGGCCGCCGCGGCTTCTACGCCGGTGAGCTCGGGGTCGTTCGCCGAGGTTCGAGGGGTCCTAGAGCACCAGTGGAGCTCGAGGAAGCCAATGGCGTGCTCGGTTGACCTCGGGGACGGCTCGGAGTAGGGGCTCGACGTGCGGGTGCTCCGGCAGCCGAAAATCGCGATTTGGGGGAATTCACGAATTCTCGCCGGAGAAGGGTCAATGTCTTGGGGAAAGTTGGGGGTTTTGGAGCTGGTGTAGTGGACTAGCTCCGTGCGGGATGGATTTGGGAATGGTGGAGTGTGGAGGGTGAATTTCTCGGAGAAGCTCGGCTCGGTTCGCGCGGCGCGAGGAAGAAGAAGACCGAGCGAGCGCGGGGAAGTGGAAATGGCCAAGTGAGCGAGTGAGAGGAGGGGTGTGAGTGCTTGGTGGAGTGATTGAGCACGCAAGGGAGGCACTGTGCGGCCTCGGGAGCGTGCGAGCGCGTGGGTGGCTGTCGCGGTCGCCATTGATGGCGCGGCGAACTCGAACAGAGCGCACACGCACGGTTGGGCGTCAAAGATCATCGCGTGATGAAGTGGAGATCCTCAGCAGAGGCTTTGGCGCGACGCGAATGGACTCTACCGCCTGCAGTGCGCTCGGCGCGGCGCGAGCGCGCGTGCGGCCACGGCGGCGCGCGACCGTATGATGGCGCTCCGCGGCGCGAGGCGAGGCGAGGCGACAGCGGCGAAGTGATGGCTCGGAAGCGTGCGCGTGGAGTAAAGGCCGACGTGACGCGCCATTGATGCATGCCCGAGCTCGAACAGAGCGCGCGCGACACGACTGGGCGAGGAAGATTGTGGCGTGATCGCCGGGGATCCTCCACAGTGCTCCTTGGCGCGTAGTGAGCGAGCATCGCGACTGCGGGGCGGCGCTGCGCGGCTGCGACCAGTGCCGAGCGAGCTCGTCATGATGGCGCTCCGCGGCGCGAGGCAGCAGTGCGCCGTCGCCCGCGAAGTGACGGTACGGAAGGCTTGGACAAACGCGTGAGGACAAAAGCTAGCCGCCGCCACGGCTCGGCCGACCCGACGCGGTCTCCGCCACACGCCGGCCACGTGGCGGCCGGACTCCGGCCGGAGCAGAGCGCGCCAGGGGCGAGCTGGCAGCCCCGTGGAGCTCCTTTGCCCCTTTTGAACTTTCTCCAAAAATTTGAGCTGAACTTCGAAACGTGTAAAATTAAAAGTTGGAGTTTGAGGTGTGGGACACAACTTTCGAGCTTGGACCAGGCACTTCGACCAGGCGCTACGGCGCTTCGAGCTTGAACCGCAAGCTCGAGCTTGCCGAGCCTCGAACGGTCGGAAACGCCACTCGAGGGTGAGTGCCCCCCTCGAGCTTGGCTGCGAAGCCTCGAGCGTGACGGAACGTCGCTCGAGGGTAAGTGCCCCCTCGAGCTTGGCTGCGAAGCCTCGAGGGTCCTATCGTGCGGCCTCGTGACGGAAACTACTGGCTAGGCTCGATCGTGACGGACATAGCTCGATCGTCACGGACATAGCTCGATCGTCACGGACATAGCTCGATCGTCACGGACAATACTGACTAGGCTCGATCGTCACGGACATAGCTCGATCGTCACGGACAATACTGACTAGGCTTGATCGTCACGGACATAGCTCGATCGTGACGGACATCCCCGCTCGAGGGTTATCGAGCGGAACGAACGCCGTGGCGAGGTTGTCACGAAGGGCTGTAGGTGATGACAACTACTCTTTTGGTCCGAGATTTTTAAGTTCAGCACCTTGAGATTTCAGTTGGGTGTCCAAACAACCCTTGTTTCTGAATTATAATTGAATTTTTGACGAATTTTTGAATTTCAACCCAATTCCCTGTTGCATTGATTTTAATTGCACTTTTTAATTCTTTTGACATCAGAGATGTCACAATATATCGGCATGCATGTGGTACGTTCAAAATCTTGACACACTCAACCACACGTTTCGACCTTAAATCAATTATCATACACGGACGGGAGATCTACATCTATCATCCCGCCCGTCAATCCTTATGATTCCAACATAAGTAAAGACAAGCAATCCTTATGTCTCGCGAGTGACAGGAAATCACTCGACTTGGAACGGACCTAAACCAATGCCCTATCGATCCTTTCTCACTAGTGTTGCAAGTCATAGGTACTAGGAATGTGCAGCTAAGGTATTCAATCAGCTCCTTGAAACGTAAATGCACAAGCATAGGGAATTCATAGATGCATAAACTTTAAAGGTTAGGTTATGCTCCGGGGCTTGCCTTCTTGCTCTAGCTGTGGGTTAGCCTCCGGGTTGATCGATCCTTCGCCGGCACCTCCCTCCGGGATTCCTTCCTCGTCGGCGGGGATGAGATGGTAGGTGCCGTCCGGAATAGCGCCTTCTACATGAGATGCATAACTTATAGCGGCTGTCTATTGATTCCAAAGTTAAGGCCTTGAAGGCCATATTCACCTAGACATGCTTAAGCACTACTCTCTTCTTCACAAAAAATGGAGTAGTGGGTGTGGAAAATTTTTATTCATCTCTGATGGTGATTGTGTACATATATAAAAGAATTTCTATTTATTATTTTGTAGTTAGGGTGCTGTTCTGGAATTTTAGACTTTCCTTATTTTATTCTAACTAATTATTAAAAAGGTTTATTCTTTTATATAATTCAATTTCCACATTGATTCCTTCTCATTTTTGTTTCTCATTTTCTGTTCATTCTTTTTATCTATAAACTTTATGACAGCTACTGGAGTATAAGAGTTAGGCTCACTCCAAAATTTAGCTAAATCTGAGCTACACAGAATTTATTAAAAATAATTCAAACTGCTGCCTGCAGAAATGAAATAAATTCATATAAAATTGAAAATACACCCAATCCAGGAACTTTTCCTACCAGAGCTAGTCATGTGTGCAAGGAGGGCTATGGCCAAGTGGTGGCTCAAAATAACCCTTCGACAGTCCTCAATAAATTTCTATCCTAAAAGACATAAATATTTATTTGCTAGTCTAAACAGAGCAAAAATTAAGTTTGGCATTTTTAACAGATGTGCTAACAAGTTTTTAGGCCTCTGGAGAAAAATGGTGATTTTTCACTGCATGGATTATTTTTAACAATTTCTAAAATACAAAAAGACAGGAAACACATTTTAATTCATAATCGAGGCTACAGTCCATATTTTTAGGTCCCCTTTGGACACAAGGTGTCCAAAGTCACTACAAACAACATATCCAAAGATCAACCATGGCGGAGCTCTGGATTTGAAATGGTGCACAAGTTTCAAATTTTACAGTTTAAATTTTAATTCAGAAATGGTTCACCAAAAGTATATACATGCTTACAGGAGATTGGAGTTTACAATCTCACGAATCCAGGGAGTATTTTTGTACATTTTTCTGATTTTTGTACGATTTTTAACGGATTTTACAAGATTCGGGAAAAAATAGATCTAGGTTTAAGAATCTTTTTACGCTGGAGACCCTAGAACTTTTAAAACCTTACGAACAGGTCCTTGATTTTTGCGCAGAGGACCCTAGAACTAAAAAGGGGAACGCAAACAAGTCCAGGGTTCGTCGGCGTTGCTACGCCGGCGAAACGACGGCGAGTTGGCTTGGGGAAAGTTGGGGGAAACGGAGAGAAAAGCTCACTGCGAGTCGGTTGAGGTAGGTCTCGCGGTCGGAGGTGAAGCGGCGCGGCTCGTCGACGTTGAGCGGCGGCGCGGTTAGCTCCGGCGACGTCGCTGGCGGCCTGTGGTGGTCGAGGCGATGCGCGGAAAGGCATGTGAGCTTCACTGGACGATGGTGGAGCTCGTCGTGGGGTTCGTCTGCGGCGGGGATGGCCGGGGTATGGGGCTCGACGTGGAGGTGGTGCTTGCGGTGTTAATGGCCGAGCGGTGGGGAAAAGTCTCGATTCGCGGCGAGGGAGGCTCGATTCGAGCCGAGGAGTGCTCGAGCAGCTAGCGGGGTGAGTGAGCGAGCTTCACGCGCGGGGGATTGGAAAAGGGTGGAGGGATTCGCGGTCGATTTGAGTTTGCGGCGGGGAAGCTCGAGCTCGGCTCAAGGCGTTCCGAGGTGGAAGACGATGGAAGCGAACGCGGTGAAGTGAGAATGGCTACGTGTGGACTGAGGGGAAGGAGTGTGAGTGCTCGGTGAAGGGTTTGGGTGCGCTAGCGAGCACCGAGGTGCCTCGGACGCATGTGCACGCGCGCTCGGGCTGTCGAGGTCGCCATTGATGGCGCGGGAGCTCGGGCAGAGCGCGAGCGGCTCGATTGGGCGAGGGAGATCCTTGCGTGACGCTGGGGGATCTTCAACAGGGCTTCTTGGCGCGGAGCGGAGAGGAATCTTCCGCGGAGAGGCTCTGCGCATCGCGCGGGCGCGGCCACGGCGGCGCTTCGACCGCCATGATGGCGCTCCGCGGCGCGAGGCAAAGCGAGCGGTCGAGCGGCGATGTGACGGCGCGGAGGGGTCGGACAAGCGCGTGAGGACAACGGCCACCCAACGCCGCGGCTCGGCCAGCTCGGCGCGGCCTCCGCCGCTCGCCGGCCACGTGGCGGCCGAGCTCCGGCCAGAGCAGGGGCGCGCCAGGGCCACTGTTGGCGCCCGTGGAGCTTCTGTGCCCCATTTGAATTTTCTCCAAAAATTTGAACTGAACATGAAAAAGTGTGAAAATAAAAGTTGGAGTTTGAGAGGTGGGACACAACTTTCTTTTTGGGGTGAACCTGAAATTTCAAATTTTTCGAGCTCAAACAACCCAAATTCAAAAAGGTGCCCCGAACTGTATTTCGAGTTTTTGAGGGGCTAAACTGCAAAATTTTCAAAAGTTCCAAACAGTGACTAGGCCTTATTTGCGATGAAAAACAACTTTTATTTTTGGAGATTTTCAAGTTTAGTACAAAATTTTTGAGATTCCAGTTGGGTGTCAAACAACCCTTGTTTTTGAATTTTCATTTGAATTTTTGATGGATTTTTGAGTTTCAACCCATAATTCCCTTTTGTATTGGTTTTAAGTGTACTTTTAATTCTTTTGACATCAGAGATGTCACAGCCTACCCCCCTTAAAAGGAATCTCGTCCCGAGATTCGATTAAACTTAGGAACAGGGTGGAAAAAGTACCTTGGCTTACGAAAGAATGTCGGGGTAATTCTTCTTAAGATAGTCCTCGGTTTCCCACGTGGCTTCGTATTCGGAGTGATGACTCCACTGAATTTTGTACATTTTAACTCCTTTCCTTCGTGTTGTTTGTCTCTCTTTCTCATCGAGGATTTTAACGGGATGCTCATCATAGGAGAGATCCGGTTCAACCGAGAGTTCTTCTGATTCAACAACTTCGGTCGGAACACGCAAACACTTCTTGAGTTGGGAAACGTGGAAAACATCGTGCATGGCTGAGAGCTTCTCGGGAAGCTTCACACGGTATGCTACCGGTCCACATTGTTGAGTAATTTCATATGGGCCGATGTAACGAGGTGCAAGTTTTCCCTTTAATCCAAATCTTTGCACACCCCTGGTCGGGGAGACCTTGAGATATACGTGGTCGCCGACTTCAAATTGATGTGGCTTCCGCCGTTGATCAAAGTAACTCTTTTGTCGTGACTGGGCGGTTCTCAAATTTTCACGAACGATCCTAACCTTTTCTTCTGCTTCCTTTACAAGGTCAGGGCCATAGGTATACCTCTCGCCTGCCTGGGACCAACACAACGGGGTCCGACATCTTCTACCATATAAGGCCTCGAAAGGTGCCATCTTAAGACTCGCTTGGTAGCTGTTGTTATAGGAGAATTCTGCCAGAGATAAACATTTCTCCCAATTCTTCCCATAATGGATAACACAAGCTCGAAGCATATCCTCAAGTATTTGATTTACCCTTTCCGTCTGCCCATCGGTTTGAGGGTGATATGCTGAACTACGGATCAGTTTTGTGCCTAGGGACAGTTGCAATTGTTCCCAAAAGCGTGCTACGAACTGAGTACCACGATCTGAAATTATCGTCTTGGGTACCCCATGTAGACAAACGTTCCGTTCCAAATAAATCTCAGCGTACTTCTTAGCGGTATAAATGGTATTGACCAGAATAAAATGTGCGGTCTTGGTGAGGTGGTCCACAATTACCCAAATGGAGTCATGCCCCTGAGGGGTTCTGGGAAGTCCAACAATGAAGTCCATGCTTATATCTTCCCACTTCCATGAGGGAATAGGTAGAGGTTGAAGCGTGCCTGCTACCTTCAAGTGGCTAGCCTTAACCCGCTGACACGTGTCACATTCCGACACATACGTGGCAATTTCTCGCTTCATCCTAGTCCACCAAAAGTTTTTTTTAAATCTTGGTACATTTTGGTGCTACCGGGATGGATAGAAAATTTAGAGAGATGGGCCTCATCCATAATCTTCCTCCGGAGTTCCGTGTTTTTGGGCACCACGAGGCGATGTCCAAACCACATCACTCCCTGCCCATCTAGCCGGAAACACTTGTATTTTTTCTTCACCTTCTCCTTTGACAATTTCCTTTTAAGGATTTTAATCTTTGCATCATTTAATTGGGCTCCAACAATCTGATCATGCAAGGTTGGTTCGACTGAAATATGGTTGAAGTACCCGTGTGGAACAATCTCTAAGTTGAGCTTTGCCATTTCATGGCATAAGGTGTCAGCATAGGACTCCACGGAAAGACAATGACAATGAGCCTTGCGGCTTAGTGCATCCGCAACCACATTAGCTTTGCCGGGGTGATAATGCACACTGAGGTCATAGTCCTTTGCTAACTCCAACCATCTCCGCTGTCTCATATTCAAATGTGCCTGAGTAAAGACATATTTGAGGCTCTTATGGTCGGTGTATATGTTACATGGAACACCCATCAGATAGTGTCTCCACATCTTGAGAGCATGAATAACCGCTGCTAACTCAAGATCATGCGTGGGGTAGTTTTGCTCATGAGGCCTAAGTGCTCGAGAAGCATAAGCAATGACTCGGTTCTCTTGCATGAGGACACAGCCAAGTCCGGTGCCTGATGCATCGCAATAGACGTCATAGGGCTTGGTGCAATCGGGTTGAGCTAAAACTGGGGCTGAAGTTAAATGTTTCCTCAAAGTGTGGAAAGCTTCATCACATTTGTCATTCCACTCAAATTTGACTCCCTTCTTTAAGAGTTCGGTCATGGGTTTCGCAATCCGAGAGAAGTCCGGAAAAAAACGGCGATAATAACCGGCTAAACCCAGAAAACTCCGAATCTCATGAACAGAGGTAGGTGGTTGCCAATCCAACACCTCTTGCACTTTGGTTGGATCCACGGATATACCATCCTTGGAAACCGTGTGACCTAAAAATTTCACACTCTCCAGCCAGAATTCGCACTTGGAGAACTTGGCGTAGAGCTGATGGTCTCTCAATCTTTGAAGAACAATGTGTAGGTGCTCGGCATGCTCTTCCTCATTCTTGGAATATATGAGAATGTCGTCAATGAAAACCACCACAAACTTGTCTAGTTCTGACATAAAAACCGAATTCATGAGGTACATGAAATAGGCTGGGGCATTGGTGAGTCCAAAAGACATGACCAAGAATTCATAAAGCCCGTAACGAGTAGAAAAGGCAGTATTTGGAATGTCACAAGGTCAGATTTTGATTTGGTGATAGCCAGAGCGAAGGTCAATCTTGGAGAACACTCTGGCGCCAGCTAGTTGGTCAAACAGGATGTCAATACGGGGGAGTGGGTACTTGTTTTTAATAGTCACCGCATTGAGAGGCCGGTAATCGATACACAACCTCAAGGAATGGTCCTTCTTCTTCACAAAGATAGCGGGACATCCCCAAGGTGATACACTTGGACGAATGAAACCCTTGTCTAGCAGTTCTTGAAGTTGAATTTTTAATTCAGCCAATTCATTGGGTGGCATTCTATATGGTCTCTTTGATATAGGTGCTGTGCCAGGTTGAAGTTCAATCACAAATTCAATGTCCCTATCCGGCGGCATCCCAGGTAAGTCATCCAGAAAAACATCGGCATACTCACATACCACCGGAATATCCTTTAGTTGGGTTTCTACCATTGTATAAGCACACGCATTGACGCAATTCCGTTGTGGCAGATATAGCACACTAGGGCCATGCGTAGGCGAGTTTATTTCAACAACTCGTTCCGCAACATCTAGCACAACCTTATGTTGAGTCATCCAATTGGCTCCCAAGACAATGTCAATACCTTCCATACCAAGCAGAATTAAATCAGTAGGAAATATTTTACCTCCCAGCCTGATTGGAACTCTTCGGGAGACTTGGTTGGATGCTATTTTACCTCTCGCAGTTGATATCACATATGATGATTTGGTATGGTAAGATTTTAGTCCACATTTTGCATGAAATCTTGTGCTTATAAAACTATGTGTTGCCCCGGAATCAAACAGTATCACAGCAGGTTGAGTGTGGATAGGGAAGCTACCAGTCATGTCTGGGGCTCCCTCGGGTAGGTCGGGCAAGGTGGTGTAGTTAAGCCGTCCTTGTCGGACCTGCACACGCTGCTGCTGTTTGCCCTTTTTCTGCTGATTTCCCTGGCGCTGGTTCTGCTGCTTGTTCTGCGGGCAGTCCTTGATAAAGTGGCTGTTACTGCCGCACTTGAAGCACTGATAGCCGGCTCCAGGGCGAGCTGGCTGTGGTGCGTTCTGTCTTGGCGCCGGTTGCTGCTGCGGCGGTGGAGGGAAACGGGGCGCATTAGGCTGTGGCGGCCTAGCAACCCATCCACCTCCCTGAGGTGCCCTGGACTGTCCTTGCGGTGCAGCCGGGGGAACCAAGCGGAATCTCTGCGGCTGCGCGCTCGAGGGTCCAGCAGGAGCTTTCCTCTTCTTCTCCGCCTTGTGTACCGTGTTGGCGTTTTCTTGGGCAATGGCGAGGTTCACAAGATCGCCATATGTGGCAGCACGGGTGGTAGCCAACTGAGCCTTCAACTTGGTATTTAGGCCACGGCGGAACCTCTCCAACTTCTTCTCGTCAGAGTCGGCGTGATGACCCGCATATGGGCACAAACCATTGAAGGCCTAGGCGTATTGGAGCACCGTGCGGGTACCCTGGGTCAGAGCCAGAAATTCGTTCAACTTCCGCTCTACCAAGCCAGCCGGAATGTGATGAGCCTTGAACGCAGTCTTGAACTCATCCCATTCAACCACATGACCCTCTTGCTGCAGGGCCAGGTAGTTCTCCCACCATAGGAGAGCTGGGCCGCGGAGCTGCTGCGCCGCAAACACTACCTTGCGGTTGGAAGTGCAAGGCGTGGCCAGGATGGTGAACTTGGACTCGATGGCTCGAATCCACGTATCGGCCTCCAGGGGCTCATCAGCTCTTGAGAATATCGGCGGGTGCGTGGCCAGAAAATCCTCATATCAGGCCACTTGAGGCTGAGGGGCCCGTTGACCTCCCTGCTGTAGCATCTGCTGCTGCATCATTTGGTGCTGATGCTGCAGGTTCCGTAGGATTTCCGTTTGCGTGGCATACAATTGCTGCCACGTCGGAGGTTGCTGCGGTGGCGGAGGTGGTGGCGGCTGTTGCTGCCCCTCTGGCCCCTGCTGGTTAGCATTGGAGCCACTAGCGTCATGACCGCTGCGGGTGATTGCCATCTGCAGTAGGTACTTGTATTAGCCACATTTCATAAGCTTGCATAATGATGACAAGATAGAACGTGACAACATATTGAAGTTTACTGCGTAAGAATGACATATCAACATGCAGTTAGGAAAAAATCATATCTCCCAACAGAAAGCAAGTCAAATGCTCCAATTTGGTCAGTAGCTCGAAAATTCCATGCTCTACAACTTTCATGTTGGGCTCAGAATCAAATTCGGACTGGAACTAAGCCGAAAAATTCAATCTTTAGCTCTCTGCGTTTGCTGTTTTTCAGCAGGCCGAGCTGTAGTGTTTTGGTTGCCATTTTTATTTCGCTTAACCAATGAGGTTGAAATTTGGTGAACATTTTGTTTGACAAATTCCAAACAACTTTGTAGTTCACATCACAGCCCAGAAATGAATGGAAAACCCATCAATAATTAAAACAAGGTTAGCTGCAGAATGTTTTCAACACAGCCATTACAACTTTCATCAAGTTTTGGATCACAACCACACCATTAAATTATATTGCCTCAAAAGATTAAAGGGGAGCTCAACTCCATCTAGCCTATTACAACATGAAGCCAAAATTTAGGCCTAGCGGAGGAGTAAACTTGCTACTACCACTCTAGAAGTCATCTAAGTTGTTAGCGGTAGCCTCGCTGCCCATAGGTGATGGTGGAGCTGGAAGGGGCGGCATATCATCCTTGGTATCCATGTCGGAATTGGGGGCCTCTCCTCCTCCTTGCTCTCCTTCTTGCTCAAGAAGGTGCTGAGCATCATGGGCGGCTAGCATAGCATTAGCATGCTCCCAAGTACCGTGTACCTCCTCAAGTTCATCTCTTGTTTGGGCTAGCTCATTTTGGACGTTGTTGTGCGCGATGTGGAGGTCATTCAATTGCCTCTCCAGGTCAGCAATCATGGCATCCCTGGTGGTCACCTCAATAAACAATGAGGTCCTCTCAACCCCAATGTCACGGGCACGGGCGGACATGTCCATAGCAAGGTTGAGCATCTCGCTCTGCGATCGTCCCAAGAGTGCCTGCAAACGGTGGTAAGCTCAGATCCACCTCATCATCAGTGCAGCTGCAGCGACGGGGTTTTCCGCCATCCTCAAAGGGGAGCTAAGGTAGCGTCTCATCCAATGGGGATCATCCGGCTGAGTCGGTGGAAACAATCCAAGCAACTGGTGCTCTACCAAATCCTGGTTCTGAGCAACAAAGGAACTAATGCCATTCAAGGCAGCTAGCTCACAAGTCGTCTCCATGTGGTGTCCATGAACTTCCACACTCCAAGTGGGGGAGCTAGGACACGGTGGGTGGCGATATACCACCAAACGCACACGAGAACGGGTCACACCACGGTCTCGGATGAGGGTCCTCTCATACTGTGGCGGGGTAGGGCAGTCGAGCGCCTGCAAAACCGACCACAGAATGCTAGGGAAACCTTCCCATCCTAGGCAATCTGAGAAGGACACGTCGTTGGGGTAGCTGGCCAAGTCAGCGTGAGCGTCCATTCTTAACCAAAAGGAAAAGGGCAAGGGTGAGAACCGGTTAGCGCCAAAGAAAACAAAACAGATTCTGGACAGTGTAGTAAAAATTATAAAACTCAAAATCTACAAGCTAAAAAATTCCCACATTTGGCCAGGACATTGGTTAAGTAATTCCAAACAAGTTTCATGTTGGAGGTTTGAGCAGAAACTGTCATTAAGATGGTGTAAAAATTCAATTTTTATCTCAGTGTTCCCAGAAATTTCCAGCAGACAGGGGGTTACCATTTTAAGCATAACTCCAGTTCTACGGAACCATTTTCATTGAAATTTCTACAGCATAAACTTCATAATATTTATGACAACTTTCATGTTGAACACTTTTTCGTTTGAAAACTTTTTCAATTTCGAATTAAAGGTGCAAACAGACTGGTTTGACAGAGCTTCGGGTTGTGATTTACAATTTGACGGCGGTTTGATTGGTCACGTGTTAAGGTTCAACATTATTTCCGTGAGATGCAATGCATGAGCGGCCTATTTGTCCTCATCAACACACATGCCAATAAACTTTTGGCCTACGAAGTTAGTGCCGGTGGCTAGGCAACATCCGTCTCTCCCTATATTATCTAGCCGAACTTTTCTAACCGTTCAATCACACGGAATCGCGGTTAGTGTACCTGCAGAAAATTCCATTCCAGAGCATATATAATCAACCTTTCGTGCCAGCACTCACGAAAGCGTCTCCATTCATTACCACCCACTATAGAGGTGGCACCTGAACGTTTAACATTGAACGGGCAATGTTCATATGTCACCAAGGCAACATATTGACAGTTTCATACGCTCATGAGATAGCGTATTGACTTTGTGCCGCCATCATATTTGCATATGATGCCGTGGTACGCTACAGCAATCGCCGTACCTTGCGCCCACCATGCTATTCTAGTTTCATACGCCATCACAACGTATTGACTATGTGCCGCCACTATATTTTTGTAACACCCAGATTTCCAAGAAATCCGAATGCTTCCATATGTGTGCCCAGGATGTCCACAGAACACATATAGATTACAAATATTGAATCACAGAGAACACAATGCTCCAATAAAATAATTTATATCAGAGTTTAACACAAGACAGAGTCTTAAACAAATAACACAGCGGAAGTCTTAATATTATTAAACGTCTTAACTAGGTAGAGCCTCAAATCCACAGGGACACCGACTGGTTGAACACAGCTAGAAGTACGGCAGATCCTCCGGAAACTCAGCAAGCGACTGATCATTCAATGCTCCATCTGTTACCCATCTGGGATTTTGTTGAATAGTTGCAAGTGTAAGTAAACCATCTTACTTAACAAGTATAACACGGGTTATGCAAGGACAAAAGGCTGGACGCGGTTGAACTGCAGTAGCACTTTTAGTTGTTTCATTTTATTATCATCCAAATTACTACCAATCAGTAGAACCCAAGTATAAACCCATTAATAAGGTGTAAGTGATTATAGAAC
Source organism: Digitaria exilis (assembly GCA_015342445.1). NCBI lineage: Eukaryota > Viridiplantae > Streptophyta > Magnoliopsida > Poales > Poaceae > Digitaria > Digitaria exilis. Next base: position 12,999 of record JACEFO010001499.1, read on the forward strand.
AAACCAACATCAACCACTAATATCATCTTCTAATAAAAAAGGATTCAGGCCGCTCGTGTCCGTGAGCACGGCTATCATGATAGATCAACACTCTGCAGAGGTTTCGCCCTTTACCCGCCGGTCACATAAATCCAAAAGAACTTATGTTACGAGGACTTTCACAAAACACCCTAACAAGCACAGTAGCCGTTTTGGTTCAACATAGGCAGCATAACCCGAGGCATCGAGATTGACGTACGATCAGGGCGCAACGTGAGGGGTCAATGGCGTCCAGAGCGAGAGCGCATTCATCGCAACGTGTGAAGCTGCCGTACATCGGGCGCTTATATCACGGGACTTTGCCTAACGGGGCATAGCCAACGGATAAAACCGTCCTCGATGGATCAAACTATACTCTCACCCATGCACCCCACATACGCCTTTCGGTAACCACTAGCGAGCTAGAGACGTACAAGTTAATTATCCAAGACCAGAGCCATTATAGATCCAACGGCGGCGAACGGGTTCCTGGGTTGTCGCTTTAAGAACCGGACCTTACGGAGAGACATTAGAACAAAGCACAAAGCACATGCTCTAATTCCCTAGATCAAACCTTATAGAGACACTAGAACAAAGCACACAACACATGCTCTAGTTCCCTGAACCATGTTGCTAAAAAGCATCTTTTAACCATCATTGAAGTGAACCATTAATTCAATATTGACATTAAAAATAAATGTTGGTTGTAGCGCGTAGCATAGTCTAACCATAATGCATAAAACCCCGGGTAAACAAGGAATAAGGTAAAGACTAGGAACATCCTTAGTGGCTAACAGTATTAGACACATGCATATGATTGATGTAATTAATCGGTGTATAGGTAACAAGGATGGTCCGTGTTATACTTGCCTTCCTCAGCAAACTGCTGCTGCACCTGCTCTTCGGGAATGGGATCATCGGCGAACTCGAACGGCTCGGCAACTACTCACATCGATCACCACACAAGCATCCACACATACATGCAAACAAGATATTTAATTAGAACAATACACCAAATGTGGCGGACCACTCCGAAATTATTCCAAGTTAAGTACCTTGGGACCACTAATCACGTAGTCAGGCACTTAATCCGGAATAAGCTGGAGCGCCGTCGGATTAAACCCGATTAAACCACGTACTTTTCTCGATCGAAACAACAGCACGCCCACACGAAGGTGAGTTCCAGAGATTACAACATTCCACAAATTAACTTACACAAATAGGTATCACAAGTTATTACAAACCAAGTTCAAATTTAAATCAGAGTACAAAGTCTTGCAGCGGAAATAAAAGTTTCATTGCAGCGGAAGATAATCTAACGACGATACAATAACACCATGCTGAAGCCTGCCACGATGCTACTCCTCCCGATCCTCGGAAGAGGACGGAACCCATTCGATGAGCCAGCCAGGTGGAACCTGGGTAGGCCAAGACAAAGCATCGACATCCAAAGGTGTACCTGTAAATCATTGCCACAAGCAAGGCTGAGTATACTAATACTCAGCAAGGCTTACCCGTCGGGTGAAAACTACATCACCGACATCTAGACAATGAGGGGCTTTTGGCTGGTGGGTTTGTTTGCCAAAAAGCAACCTAAGGTAGATCCTTGCTTTCAAGTTTTAGCATCATATTCTAGTACATTTAACCATTCTAGATTAGCATCCTCTCTAAGCATACAAGTGGTGCAATACAATTTAATTCATACAACAAGTTTATCAATCTCAAAGTTCCACTTGTTACTCAATGTAGCAGGGCGGTCAAGCAGTCTCATTAACCGCGAGAAGCGGACAGTTCGAACCGAATTTTTGCTACCTGGCCAGGGGAAACCCAACACACACGGATACTATGCTTGTTATAAAAGGTACAAGCATTTCCCAACCTTTCCCATCGATCCACAATTCGGAACCGGGTCCACTTCCTTAGGATAAAGGTTTACTGCTTCACTCACAGTCTCACGCATATATCCACAAGTGTACGGCAGGGGAAACAAAAGTTTCCAAGGAGAGATGGCTATCGGCCCTAGCTGCTTCAATCTGGTACCGGGCTTACCGATCCCCATACATCGGCATGCATGTGGTACGTTCAAAAACTTGACACACTCAACCACACATTTCGACCTTAAATCAATTATCATACACGGACGGGAGATCTACATCTACCATCCCGCCCGTCAATCCTTATGATTCCAACATAAGTAAAGACAAGCAATTCCTATGTCTCGCGAGTGACAGGAAATCACTCGACTTGTAACGGACCTAAAGCAATGCCCTATCGATCCTTTCTCACTAGTGTTGCAAGTCATAGGTACTAGGAAATGTGCAGCTAAGGTATTCAATCAACTCCTTGAAACATAAATGCACAAGCATAGAGAATTCATAAATGCATAATTTGTAAAGGTTAGGTTATGCTCCGGGGCTTGCCTTCTTGCTCTAGCTGGGGGTTAGCCTCCGGGTTGTTTGTGTCGACGTTGGCTCCGCCTTCGAGGTTCTCCTCTTTGTCGACGGGGGTGAGGTCGTAGAAGCCGTCAGCGAGTGCGCTTTCTACATGAGATGCACAAGTTAAACGTTCTGCCAAATCATGATTCGAGGTTACTGCACTAGGTGATTTTTATCTTAACATTTTAACAAAGTTTCTCTTTTCTCTTCTAAGCTCCTGCTTTCAAGGAAAAAGAACTCGGTTGGTCTCGACGACCGAGTTCTTCTCGACAGAAAGAACTCTGCTGGTTCCCGCGGTCTGGGTTCTTATCGAAAAAGAACCCTGAAGCTCGAAACTGAGTTCCCATCGAGAAAGAACCCTGTTCGAATAGGAAAAGAACTCTACTGGCTCTCGCTGTGCCGGGTTTTCATCGAGAAGGAACCCTGGCTCGAAACTGAGTTCTCATCGAGATAGAACCCTGCCCACTACTGGCTATCACTGCGCCGGGCGAACGGCGGTGAAAGGAGGTCGGAGAGGTGGGGAAAAGAACCAGTGGCTTACCACGAGTCGAACGATGACGGTTGGGAGGCTGGAAGAGGCTCGTAAAACGCCGGCGACGTGCGGTGGCAGTGCGGTCGCCACGGGCTCGATGTCGGTGAGGTTGGAGGCTATCGCCGGGAATGAAGGGGTCCGTTAGCACCCGTAGGACTCGGGGAAGCTATTGGCGTGCTCGGTTGACCTCGGGGAGGGCTCGAAGTAGGGGCTCGATGTGCGTGTGCTCCGGCGGCCGGAAATGCGGAATTGGGGAAAATCCGATTTCTCGCCGGAGAGCGACAATAGCTCGGGGGAAGTGGGGGAAATGGAGCTACGGTAGAGGTCTAGCTTCGTGCGCGATGAATTTGGGAATGGTGGAGAGTGGAGGGCGAATTTCTCGGAGAAGCTCGGCTCGGTCCGTGCGGCGTGAGGAAGAAGACGACAGAGCGAGCGCGAGGAGATGAACTGGAGAAGTGAGCGAGTGAGTGGAGTGTGAGAATGACTCGGTGGGAGGCTTGGGCACGCGAGAGTGGCACAGTGCGGCCTCGGGAGCGTGCGCGCGGAGTAAAGGGCCGACGTGACGCGCCATTGATGCAGGCCCGAGCTCGAACAGAGCGCGCGCGACACGATTGGGCGAGGAAGATTGTGGCGTGATCGCTGGGGATCCTCCATAATGCTCCTTGGCGCGTAGCGAGCGAGCATCGTGACTGCGGGGCGGCGCTGCGCGGCTGCGACCAGTGCCGAGCGAGCTCGTCATGATGGCGCTCCGCGGCGCGAGGCAGCAGTGCGCCGTCGCCCGCGACGTGACGGTACGGAAGGCTTGGACAAACGCGTGAGGACAAAAGCTAGCTGCCGCCACGGCTCGGCCAACCCGACGCGGTCTCCGCCACACGCCGGCCACGTGGCGGCCGGACTCCGGCCGGAGCAGAGCGCGCCAGGGGCGAGCTGGCAGCCCCGTGGAGCTCCTTTGCCCCTTTTGAACTTTCTCCAAAAATTTGAGCTGAACTTCGAAACGTGTAAAATTAAAAGTTGGAGTTCGAGGTGTGGGACACAACTTTCGAGCTTGGACCAGGCACTTCGACCAGGCGCTACGGCGCTTCGAGCTTGAACCGCAAGCTCGAGCTTGCCGAGCCTCGAATGGTCGGAAACGCCACTCGAGGGTGAGTGCCCCCCCTCGAGCTTGGCTGCGAAGCCTCGAGCGTGACGGAACATCGCTCGAGGGTAAGTGCCCCCTCGAGCTTGGCTGCGGAGCCTCGAGCGTGCTAACGTGCGGCCTCGAATCGTGACGGACTGCGGGGCCTCGAGGGTCCTATCGTGCGGCCTCGAATCGTGACTGAAACTACTAGCTAGGCTCGATCGTCACGGACAATACTGGCTAGGCTCGATCGTCACGGACAATACTGGCTAGGCTCGATCGTGACGGACATCCGAGCTAAGCTCGATCGTGACGGACATACTAGGTAAGCTCGATCGTGACGGACATACTGGTTCGAGGGTCATCAAGCGGAACGAACGCCGTGGCGAGATTTGTTATGAAGGGCTGTATCTGTGATGACAGCAACTCTTATTGTCGGAGATTTTTAAGTTCAGTACCAAAATCTTGAGATTTCTGTTGGGTGTCACCAGACCTTTGTTTTTGAATTTCAGTCTGAATTTTTGGTCAATTTCTGAATTCTAACCCCATTGTTTTACCTTATCTTCCTTTTATTAATTATTTTATTTAACCTCTCCCTCCTTTCTTAGACCCTTCAATAGTGTCACTAAACATCAGAGGTATGCTGCTCAAAGAGAGTTTTCAATTTAAAGTCCTACCTCCTTTTATTTTGAGAGTAAAAATCTTATTTTAACTTAAAGCTAAAACATGGACACATACATGGAGGTTAAAAGCTTATTTATTTTATATGCTCAACTTTTAATTATGTCGTTAACAACTTGACATATATTAAATATTAATTAATTTACATCCTTTGTATTTTATGGAAGCTCATGTTGTGAACAAAATCTCATTTTATTACTAAAACCTCAAGATGGCCACATGTAGGCCATGATTAGATCTACAAGCTTTATTAGTCCAAGTGTTTAACCCTAACATTAAATCATTAACAATTATTTTACTAAAGAACATCAGGAGCACTCTAAATATTATTTTATTTATAGACCAAGGTGAGCTCCTTTAAAAAGGGTGTGTGACCGTGTGTTTTTCATCCCATGTTTAAGTTGGTCTTTCAAACTTGATTTCCTATGTTTGGTAGATTAAGCATCTGAGTTATACATAACTCACCAAGGTTGCAAATGACATTTTTAGATACACAACTTCCATTTGAGAAAGTGGTTTGGTTTTATAATTAGAACATACTTTCCCAAACCTTTCATATTGATCAGACGTTTGTGATGTGCACAACTCTTATTTAAAATTTTAAATTAGAACCTTGCCTTCTGAAGGTCATTAATATCGTTAGTTGGAATTATTTCATGTGTTGACTTCACATGAGCCATTAGTCCTTTAAGACCTTTAGGGGCATAGAAGCATTACTTAATTTGCCGTTCAATCCTGATTTCTTTTTAGGAAATTTTTATGCGTCGTCTCGAGAGTATGTATTTAGAGTTTTGTCGTGCAACTTGTAAGAGAAGATGTTTAGATTTGTACTAGAAAAGTTTTTGTTGGGTTCAAATTTCAAGAACCAAAGCACGAGTACAAACTTAACAATCCTCATGTATAATTCTCATTCCTACTAGTGATTTAGTTTCAGGGTTTATAGTTCCTTAGTTTGTTTAATCACTCTTACTTATACGCTTTAAACACCAGGGGTGTTACACCAAACATGAACAAAAGATGAAAACAAGGCTTTAGAGTTACTCTACGCTTCACTACGAACACGTGAGCGCGAAAATCACTCAAATCGGAGTTAAAACGGAGAAACTACGCTTAAAACGGGCGCTAAGGGCTTGCTGGCAAAGATTTTAGGCTTCCAGGGGTGTTTTTGAAAGAAACCAGGGACCTAAAACATAATTTCATATAAAAACCCGAGGGCTGCGGCGTAAAAACGACTTTCAGGATGGCGGGCACTATTTTTCAAAAGAGCAGGGGCTAAACCAAAAGAAAAAGGACTTAGTTGTAAATACTTTTGAACTGCGCTGGACCGCGGGTTGATTTTCAAAAACTGAGGGGCTCTTTTGCAAAACAGGCGCGGCGGCGGCTGAAAGCTGACGTCGGCATGACGTCACGGTCTACTGTGCCGTGGACCGGCCGTAGACCGCGGTCCACGGGTTCACGGTGAACCAGACCCGGTTTAGATCTGAACCGTCGGTTTCGAATCTAATGGCTCAGATCAGATCGGGGCTCGGCTCACCGGAGCACAGCGGCTCGCGGCGGCGCCCTCGCCGGAGTTGGCTCGGCTGGGGGTTAGGGGGCTCGGTTTCTCGCCGCGTTTGGTCCTAGAGGTAGAGGAGACTACGTGGGTTCGGTTTTGGGGGTCAGGGGAGAGATTTAGGCCGTGATGGTGGCCGGCGGCGAGCGGAGGCGGGCGGAGAGCTCCGACGAGCTTGCGCGGGCGCTGCAGAGCGAAAGAGAGAGGGTTAAAGGTCTCGGCGAGTTCCTCTGCTTACCCCGAAACTCCTCAGCTGGTTCTCGTCGTCGATGCGGCCTTGGAGCGAGCTCTAGGCGATGGCGGCGGCTAGGGTTACGGCGGCGGCGCTGCAAGGCTCGATTGGTGGCTAGGGTTTGGGGCAAAGGGTTCTCGGGGCTTAGTGGTGGCTTATAAAGGGGCTAGGCGGCCTCGGCGTGCGCTCCAACCGGGGAATCCGGGCGCGACACGACGGCGCGGCGGCGCGGAGGAGTTCCGGTCGGGCACGACGCGAGGTAGAAGGCGGAGCTGACAGGTGGGCCCAAGATGTCAGTCACAGCGGGAAAGAGAAGAGAGAGCGCGGAGCGGGCTGGCGCGGTGGGCTGCGCAGTTGGGCGGGCCGAGCTGCTGCTGATGGGCTGCGGGAAACGGAGAAAAGGGGTTGGGCTGCGCGGGAAAGAGAGAAAGAGAAAGACTGCTGGGCTGAAAAGAGAGAGGGAAAAAGAGAGAGAAAAGAAAAGGTTTTTCTTTTATTCAAACACTCATTTGAATTCAAATTCAAATTTGAATTCAACAATCAAAAATAAAAGCACCAGCATGAATGCAACAAAAATGTTTCTATTCCCTATATTTGCTTTTAATTATTGAAAAATTTTATTTTTCCTACATTATTTATGAGCACTTCAATATAAAAAGCCAATTAATTACTCAATTTTAAATAGGGCATTTTTAGGGTGTTACAAACCTAACCCCCTTAAGATGAATCTCGTCCCCGAGATTCGGACGTGGATTGGAAGAGATGTGGGTATTCTGCCTTGAGATCATCCTCCCGTTCCCAAGTTGCCTCATCCTCTGTATGACGATTCCACTGAACCTTGCACATACGTATCACTTTGTTCCTGGTGACTCTCTCGGACTCCTCTAAGATCTTGACCGGATATTCCTAATAAGTAAGGTCCTCCTGCACATTCAATTCCTCTAACGGAATCTGTTCCTCTGGCACCCGTAAACACTTCTTCAGCTGGGACACATGGAACACATCATGCACTCCTGCCAATTTCTCTAGTAATTCTAACTGATAAGCCACTTCACCTCTTCGCTCCAAGATCTTGAAAGGTCCAATGTAGCGAGGTGCTAGCTTGCCTTTGACGTTGAATCTCTTCACGCCTCTCATTGGTGACACCTTAAGATACACAAAGTCACCAATCTCGAAGCTGAGGTCTCGTCGCCTTACATCTGCATAACTTTTCTGCCGTGACTGAGCTGTCCTCAAATTCTGTCTGATGACCTGCACTTGTTCTTCTGCCTGCTTCAAGACCTCAGGTCCAAATACTTTACCTTCTCCGGTCTGATTCCAAAACAACGGTGTCCTGCATTTCCTTCCATACAACGCCTCAAACGGGGACATCTTGAGACTCTGTTGGTAGCTGTTGTTGTACGAGAACTCTGCATAACACAAACTCTTCTCCCAACTACTCCCATACTGTAATGCACATGCCCTCAACATATCCTCCAGTATCTGATTTGCCCTCTCGGTCTGACCGTCGGTCTGCGGATGGTAAGCGGAACTGAAGTGAAGCTTAGTATCCATGGACTCATGTAACTTGCGCCAAAAGTGTGACGTAAACTGACTGCCTCGGTCTGACACTATCTTCTTCGGTACACCATGCAAACATACAATCCGCTCCATATACAACTCTGCTAGTTTGGCACCGGAATATGTAGTCTTTACCGGAATAAAGTGAGCCACTTTCGTCAATCGGTCCACTATCACCCATATAGAGTCATAACCTTTCTGCGTACGGGGCAGTCCTGTTATAAAATCCATACCCACTTCTTCCCATTTCCACTCCGGTATCTTCATAGGCTGAAGCAAACCTGCCGGTCTCTGATGTTCGGCCTTGACTCTCTAGCATACGTCGCAAAGAGCTACATGTGCTGCAACATCGCGCTTCAAACCATACCACCAAAATCTTTCCTTGAGGTCCAAGTACATCTTGGTACTTCCCGGGTGAATGGAATATGCTGACTCATGCGTTTCCCGTAAGATAACATCCTTGATATGCTGCTGATCTGGCACCACTATTCTGTTACCATACCACACTGTTCCTTGATCATCCAATCGGAATCCTGGCGCTTTATCTGTCCCAACCTTCTTAACCAACTCCTTGAGATCCACGGATATGCCATCCTTGGAAACCGTGTGACCTAAGAATTTCACGCTCTCTAGCCAGAATTCACATTTTGAGAACATGGCATAGAGTTGGTGGTCTCTCAACCTTTGAAGAACAATGCGAAGTGCTCGGCATGCTCTTCCTCATTCTTGGAGTATATAAGAATGTCGTCAATGAAAACCACCACGAACTTGTCTAGTTCTGACATGAAAACTGAATTCATGAGGTACATGAAGTAGGCTGGGGCATTGGTGAGTCCAAAAGACATGACCAAGAATTCATAAAGCCCGTAGCGTGTAGAAAAGGCAGTCTTTGGTATGTCACAAGGTCTGATTTTTATTTGGTGATAGCCAGAGCGAAGGTCAATCTTGGAGAACACTCTGGCGCCAGCTAGTTGGTCAAACAGGACATCAATACGGGGGAGTGGGTACTTGTTTTTAATAGTCACCGCATTGAGAGGCCGGTAATCGATACACAACCTCAAGGAATGGTCCTTCTTCTTCACAAAGAGGGCGGGACATCCCCAAGGTGACACACTTGGACGTATGAAACCCTTGTCTAGCAGTTCTTGGAGTTGAATTTTTAATTCGGCCAATTCATTGGTTGGCATTCTATATGGCCTCTTTGATATAGGTGCCGTGCCAGGTTGGAGTTCAATAACAAATTCAATGTCCCTATCCGGCGGCATCCCAGGTAAGTCATCCGGAAAAACATCGGCATACTCACATACCACCGGAATATCCTTTAGTTGCGTTTCTACCATTGTATAAGCACACGCATTGACAAAATTCCGTTGTGGTAGATATAGCACACTAGGGCCGTGCGAAGGCGAGTTTATTTCAACAACTCGTTCCGCAACATCTAGCACAACCTTATGTTGAGTCATCCAATTGGCCCCCAAAACAATGTCAATCCCTTCCATACCAAGCAGAATTAAATCAGTAGGAAATGTTTTACTTCCCAGCCTGATTGGAACTCTTCGAGTGACTTGGTTGGATGCAATTTTACCTCCCGCAGTTGATATCACATATGATGATTTGGTATGGTAAGATTTTAACCCACATTTCACATGAAATCTTGTGCTTATAAAACTATGTGTTGCCCTGGAATCAAACAATATCACAGCAGGTTGAGTGTGGATAGGGTAGGTACCAGTCATGTCTGGGGCTCCCTCGGGTAGGTCGGCCAAGGTGGTGTAGTTAAGCCTTCCTTGTCGGACCTGCACACGCTGCTGCTGTTTGCCCTTGCTTTGCTGATTTCCCGGGCGCTGGTTCTGCTGCTTATTCTGCGGGCAGTCCTTGATAAAGTGACTGTTACTGCCACACTTGAAGCACTGATAACCGGCTCCAGGGCGAGTTGGCTGTTGTGCGTTCTGCCTTGGCGCTGGTTGCTGCTGCGGCGGTGGAGGGAAACAGGGCGCATTAGGCTGTGGCGGCCTAGCAACCCATCCACCTCCCTGAGGTGCCCTGGACTGTCCTTGCGGTGCAGCCGGGGGAACCAAGCGGAATCTCTGCGGCTGCGCGCTCGAGGGTCCAGCGGGAGCTTTCCTCTTCTTCTCCGCCTTGTGTACCGTGTTGGCGTCTTCTTGGGCAATGGCGAGGTTCACAAGATCGCCATATGTGGCAGCACGGGTGGTAGCCAACTGAGCTTTCAACTTGGTATTGAGGCCACGTCGGAACCTCTCCAACTTCTTCTCGTCAGAGTCGGCGTGATGACCTGCATATGGGCACAGACCATTGAAGGCCTGGGCGTATTGGAGCACCGTGCGGGTACCCTGGGTCAGAGCCAGAAATTTATTCAACTTCCGCTCTACCAAGCCGGCAGGAATATGATGAGCCTTGAACGCAGTCTTGAACTCATCCCATTCAACCACGTGACCCTCTTGCTGCAGGGCCAGGTAGTTCTCCCACCATAGGAGAGCTGGGCCGCGGAGTTGCTGCGCCGCGAACACTACCTTGCGGTTGGAAGTGCAAGGCGTGGCCACGATGGTGAACTTGGACTCGATGGCTCGAATCCACGTATCGGCCTCCAGGGGCTCATCGGCTCTCGAGAATATCGGCGGGTGGGTAGCCACAAAATCCTCATATCGGGCCACTTGAGGCTGAGGGCCCCGTTGACCTCCCTGCTGTAGCATCTGTTGTTGCATCATTTGTTGCTGATGCTGCAGGTTCCGTAGGATTTCCGTTTGCGTAGCATACAACTGCTGCCACGTCGGAGGTTGCTGCGGTGGCGGAGGTGGTGGCGGCTGTTGCTGCCCCTCAGGCCCTTGCTGGTTAGCATTGGAGCCACTAGCGTCATGACCGCTGCGGGTGATTGCCATCTGCAGTAGGTACTTTTGTGGTTCATAAGCTTGCATAATGATGACAAGATAGAACGTGGCAATATAATGAAGTTTACTGCGTAAGATTGACACATCAACAAGCAGTTCGGAAGAAAAATCATATCTCCCAACAGGAAGCTACTCAAATGCTCCAATTCGGTCAGTAGCTCGAAAATTTCATGCTCTACAACTTTCATGTTTGGCTCAGAATCAAATTCGGACTGGAACTAAGCCGAAAAATTCAATCTTTAGCTCTCTGCGTTTGCTGTTTTTCAGCAGGCCGAGCTGTAGTGTTTTGGTTGCCATTTTTATTTCGCTTAACCAATGGGGTTGAAATTTGGTGATCATTTCGTTTGACAAATTCCAAACAACTTTGTAGTTCACATCACAGCCCCGAAATGAATGGAAAACCCATCAATAATAAAAACAAAGTTAGCTGCAGAATGTTTTCTACGCAGCCAATACAACTCTCATCAAGTTTTGGAATCACACAACCACACCATTAAATTACATTGTCTCAAAAGATTTAAAGGAAAGCTCAACTCCATCTAGCCTATTACAACATGAAGCCAAAATTTAGGCCTAGCGGAGGAGTAATCTTGCTACTACCACTTCTAGAAGGGGCCATAGGTAGCCTCGCTGCCCATAGGTGATGGTGGAGCTGGAAGGGGCGGCATATCATCCTCGGTATCCATGTCGCAATCGGGGGCCTCTCCTTCCCCTTTGTGGGTGTAGAGTCCTGACGGACTAAACAACCCTGGCGGCCCATCCTGTGGGCCGGCCCACGTACAAGACTTGATGCACAAGACAAGGATTAGTCCTAGTCGGTTTGGATAGACTGTATTAGGGAATTAGAGATAAACTTGTAAAAGTCTCCTAGTCCTATACGGTTCCCATGTAACCCTGCCCTCCGGACTATATAAGGGGAGGCAGGGACCCCCTCAAAACAAGATCATCAATACAAGAAACACCATACAGGACGTAGGGTATTGCTCTCTGGCGACCCGAACCTGTCTAAAATCGTCTCTTGTCACCTTCGGCTCTAGATTCTCGACGACTTCTCTTTAAACCCTTCTCTCGGGGCACCCCCTCGAGAACCTAGTCAGCACAAATCACCGACACTTTGGCGCCCTCCGTGGGGATCTACTCGTCGAGTCTTCGTTAGAGAGTCGATGGCCTCCTTCAGCGCCTCCATCGTCACCAAGTTCGAGGCAGGCGCCTCCTTCGTTTTCGGCTCCTGGCTTTGCATCGCAAACCAGGAAGGCGAACTCCAACACCAACTGCGCGACGAGGCGGCCGCACCAGCTCCGCCACGCGTGCAAACCACTCCGCGAGGATCTCTGAAAATCTCGAATTCCGACACGATCCCTGGATCGTATCCTACTCGGAGGAGTACATGGCGCCTGAAGCAGATTCAATCCCGGGCCGACCACGTCAACTCAACCCCTATCAAGGGGCAGGATCAAGCCACGTGTCCACGACTCCCCGGGCGGACTCCGGATCACTTCCGAGTCCCGCCAGGGTTCAACGATCAGGACTGTGACAGCAACCCCGCGGGTACCCAGGAACCCTGGCTCAAACCCCCGCGGGACGAAGACTTCACCACGTGGATCGCGTGCATCTCAGTTTCCCTTCGGGTTAACAAATTCAGCCGCGATCCACCAGAAGCACCTGAAGAAGAAGGTTCTCCAACCCCGCGGAGCAACCTCGGATCTTGTCATGACCTCAACTCCCTCGGGGGTTATCGTTCATTGGCCTGACATGGATCCTGAGGTGGCTCTCCTCGAAGCAAACATACCTTCTACGGTACGGGATATTCTACCTCTGCTTCCTTTACAAGAAGGCAGAGAACTCCCTGTTGCCACGAGTAACAGAAGAACCGGGCCTAGCAACCCCAGTCGCCAGTCCTGCGTGATCCTCAACGATCACAGCGATGAAGAAGTTGCCTCCGACAACGCTCCAACAGAGGAAGGAGAAACCGATGCGGACCGAGAGCTCCGTATCGAGCGAAACCGCAACCGTGCCCTCCGACGTCGCTTCATCAAGAGGAAAAATCTCAACTCAGAGTTCGACAAGGAAGGCATCTTCAACTCCCCTGTGGCCAACATACTGTTCGGGGTCAGCGTCTTTGAGGGGTTCCAAACTACCCCTGAGATAAACCTCGCCAAAGCCCGCCTAGAAGCCGCAGCGGTCATGGTTGATCGCCTGGACAGAGGCCGCTCCGCCTCCAAAAGTAAGAGTTCTTCGCGCCACCAAGCACCATCAGCCAAGCGTCAGAGCAGCCACTACGGCAGCTCCGCAGGACAAACAAAGGACAAGAACAGGCCTCGCGAAGAACCCCGCCGTCCTCGCGAGGAACCTCCCAGGTCCCAGCGTCGCGAAGAACCCCGTCCAGACCGCTCTCACGTCACACCGAACGACGCCCGCAACGACATCATCCGGATC
>JACEFO010001500.1:0-38231 GCA_015342445.1 Digitaria exilis
GCTCCTTCTGGTGGATTGAGGCACGAGCGAGCGGAGGGAGAGCGGCAGCGCTGTGCTGGTCGGGGGAGAGGAGAGCGGTGACTGGGGTGAGGGTAACGGGAGAGAGAGAGGGGAAATGAAGGATGAAAACCCTAGGCTTCTTATATATGAACCCATCTAATGGGCAATGGGCTCGATTTGGGCCTAAGCAATTTTAGGAGGCGAACATTTTTCAGTTTTGGAGGCGGTTGGTTTTATCCGCCTCCGAGAATCGATTTTTGGAGGCGGACGGATTATAACAACCGCCTCCGACCATTTTCGGAGGCGGTTGTTATAATCTGTCCGCCTCCAAAAATCGATTTTCGGAGGCGGACAAAACCAACCGCCTCCAAAAATGAAAATGCCCGCCTCTGTTAATCACCGCCATTAACAGAGGCGGACATTTTTCTGTCCGCCTCTAAGGTCATTTTTTAGTGTCTCCTAAAATTTTTTTTTAGTAGTGACAAAACAGCGGAAAGCCGGCCCTACAAAAACTGGTGGGGCCACAAAAAAGGAGGACAACTAATGTTGCAATAAAAAAATGTAAAAAAGAATCAATTACAGCGAATATCGAATTACCAAATCGTGAAAAAGAAGGCATTCTGATGAAGCTCGAATTAGAGATGTATTTATGATTTTAAAAACAGATTTACTTCATTTGACTGCATGTTTATTTTAGGCGCAACTGAAAATCCATACAACTTTGACATGATGGTGTTCACATTAATTTTCATGAAACTCTTAGATTTTAAAAGGGAGCCCAACTTTGAACATGTTTCCTTTCTTTCCAGCATGTTGATATTCAATAGGTCCACATGTGTAATGTCTCGCCACTCCGTGCCAGGCCCGTCTACCCTGGCAGCTCTCTAGGATCCCAAGAATGCCCCCACAGACCAACAAATGTCTTTTCTGCGTACTTTGTCGTCACTTATGCGCTCCCGGAAAGGACTTCCCGGTCGGTCACCCATCATGAAATTGCTCCGGGCCAAGCACGCTAAACCTCGGAGTTCTTTCAGGATGAGCTCCCGAAAAATAAATGCAACTTGTTGGTGTGAGTATTCTTATCAATCCTATTAAACCCTGGGCTGGGGTGTTACAACATGCCAGCGAGGCACTAAATATGATACCGAATATTAATAAAAACTAATCATAATGAATAATAATGGATTAATTGACAATGAATTTATTAGTTATCGGATGCTACTAGCCACCATACCATGCTATTTTGCTTAGACTCCCCACTGTAAGCTATGACAAAAAAGAAAGTGGGGACAGTAGTGCATATAGACATGACCCACTGGAGGATGTGGTGATTCAACAGTGTAGGTAAGCGAAGGTTGTGCTGAGGGGTGAGGCGTTCGGCCCGGAGAGGCAACTTATGCCGTTGCCTTTTGATTTAAGGTGGGTCTCAACTTTTAATTGGTTCGATTCAACGGTTCTGGTCGAAGTAATGTCAAGATGGATATGATTAATGGATCAATCCGAGTCCAGGGCTAAGGTAAGATTGTCTCAAAGTCTTATAGATGCCTCCCTCGATAACATTTGTAGCTTTCTGTGACGTTTCATTTACTTCAAAGGTACGACGAATTATGTGATGTTTTTGCAATATGACAATCGTCTGAAGTCACCTATGCCCACATCTAAAGCCTAAATGCCATCTAGGAAAAACATGTTTCTTGGTCAAAAGTCGTTCATATATCTCATGGCATTCCTTTGTCCTTCAGTGATTATGATTGTTTGTGTGCCATTATTCAGTCCAAAAATTGACGCAAAACGTCAAATGTCCTAACAAAGCCCATGTGAGAGAGCTACCTTTTTATGGGTTAAGACCTGATTCAGGCCCACCTAGCATTTACTGACATGACCAGGAATCTATATCTATATCTATCTATATCTATATCTATACGTATTTCTAAAGCAGATAGTGTTTCTGCCAATTTTTGGTACGTTGTCCTGAGTCTACACGTCAAAGCTGTCAAAACCGTGTTTCTATCCCAAAAACCGTGAAGAACCGAGGAAACCGATGATTTTGGGTATAAAACCAAGTACCGGATTCTGCCCAAGAAAAACCAGAAAACCGGCCAGCACGCATGTCGTGCGAGCGCTCCCCCGCGCCCGTGTGGCCGTTCCTGGGCTGCCATGTGAACTATTGTGCTACGTTAAGGTCGAGCAATGCTTCTGCGCCTGGGCCAGTCCATGTACGTGCAGCCCATCAGGCAAGGAGCGAGCATAAGCATGGACCAATTTTGAGCCAGGCAGAAAAAAAAAAAGGTAGAGCGCCAGCGGAGCATGTGCTGATTTTGTCCCGCCTCAAAATAATGTGCTGATGTCCTCATTCTACCCCTCATTCTACCCAATCACCATGTCTCCCTACGAAAATGAAAAACAATCACGCAGTGTATTTCTTGCCTGTTATTCCAAAACATTTGGCTGGTTTTATTGTACTTTCTATTCTTTATGTATTTCTTGCCCTTCCATATTATTTTTCTCCTCCTTACGTCATGATATAACATAATATAGCCGCTGGAGCCAAAATTTTCAAATCCAGTTGATGAATCTTACCAAGCCGTGTGGTTGCAAGAATAGACACGTTACTTCAAGGAAGTACAAGAAAAAGACCAGCAAGTGTCATATGATTAGAGAAACATAGGTACTCCATGTACATGTTGGAAGCCATGGATGTGGACATGTAGTAAGGGCGTGATTGGTTGGGTGCATGCCCTCCGTCCATACTCGTGGCATGCAGAATCTTTTAGACAGTGCTTGTTTTGCTGCCATGATGCACCTCGGGGCCTGGCTGAACTGGTGCAAAAAAGACCTTCGAGCCAGGCTCGGCAGGTACGCAACTTCAATCCGTTTCTCCAAAGCCAGGTTGAGCGGATGCAGCAGGTTGGCTCACGTGGCCGTTCTGCTTACCTCGGCAGTATCTCTGACATCTCACCTCCTTCACTTGTCTATATTCTTATTTTATTTTTGTAGTGCTGGAAAGGATAGTAGTCATGGTAATGTTACCATATCAACATGCAAGGTTACAGCTCTCGTGCAGCTCTCCAATCAAAATCTCAGACGACTCTGGCTAGCTTGTGAAGTCAACCAATCAAACTGGTAGTTGTGCAAACGGCATGGAAAGAGCTTGGCTCAGCTCAGCCTGGCTCACACGCCCAACCAGGCCAAGAGACCTCCAGGCAACCAACCAGACCCTAAGTTGACCTCCAGGCAACCAACCAGACCCTAAGTTAACCATATCCTCATCAACAGACGTGTATAGGTTATGTCCGCATTGGAGGGACGCAACCGTTGATCACACCCCATCATAGGACCTGCACATGGTTACCGTTCTGCTAGCCCAGTTTGTGGCCAACACACATGTCGTGATCTAGCGATTCATCTCCTGATACGAAGATAGCGTTTGGCTGAGTAAGTCGAATCATTTAGCATTATAGCATGATAGTATATATCTATAATATTCACCCGTAGCAACGTATGGGCATGTTTGCTATTAAGTATAAAAGGATAATTTGACCCAAAAAAAGGTTGTGTAAAAACTAAAAATACACCAAAGACCTCGCCACATCAACGGATTTCTTATCCATCTTTTAGTAGATCCCCGCCACGCCCGCCGCCGTACCTCGCCGTTCGCCACCGTTCTTTGCCACACATGCCACCCCTGGCTGCGCCACCGCGCGCGTCGAACTCGTTGTTGCGCCTGTGTCGTCGCTATCCGCTGCCCCTAGCGAGCGCACCCTACGAAGCTGCTCGTCACCGCCGACTGCCCGGCCACGCGCAACGAGTTCGTTGCTGTGTCGTCGATGATCTCATTGTACGTGATGCGCCGTTCGCTGCCCCTTGCGCAAGCGACGGAGGCAAACCCCCTGTCCATTCGGTTGATGGTTGACAATTGAGGAATCCAGAGCCAACCAGAATCAGTCTAACTCTAATTAGCTCTAGTTCTAGGATTAGAGCAGCCAAGTTCTAGCTGATCAACAAGTTGTTCTTCAAGATCATCATTGATCTTGGGTAATGACTTTGTATCCTTGTTGTCAGATCTTTATCAAGTACTCAGAGATGTTATATGATGTTTGTGTTTTAATTATGATATTTATCTTCATATATTGTGCTATTATGAATTTTAGAGATTATATGTTTGGATTAATCGTCTATGCTATTATAATGCTCTAGAGTGCTTTATGCATGTTTCTAGTCTCTAACGTGACCATCCGTAGGGTGGGAGTCACCAGTTGGATTGAAATAGTCTTTGATTATGCAGTCATGGTGCTTGGATATGATAATTCCTTCAGATATTTCCATTCTTTACCAGTATAAAAAGGAAGACGACAAGTTGTGACAGGCTTGTGTGTCCTTGCATTCCTTTCTGCTAAACCTTGGAATAGGAGCTCAATGAATATTTGGGTTATTAATATGAACTGGATATTTTCCATTTTTAATATGGATTTAAACATTGATTAGATCATGTAATTGATTTGTTATTTACTCACTTGATAATTTCTAAGGACATTCTAGACTTGCTCCACCAACAATCTAAGTTCTAGTTTATTTTATTAAAGGATACTCTGGTTTGGTTATCAACTCATATATATTTATCTATCCATATATCTATGTGCTAACATATCTATATCATTATCAATATATCCACCTTAGTAACATTATTACCATGATTCTTTCATGACAACTTACTCCGAATATTTTGAGCAGTTGACTATGATCGATGAAATGGATAATTAAGTTATGTATATGACAATTTTATTTATACTTGTTGTGAGTTCTCATGGGATAAATTAATACGATGACCTGGTTTACTCCTGGTTGAAATGCTACAATGGTATATCTGTGCGCTTGTGGATAAAATAAATCTTTTGGTTTCCATGTTAATAAAATCTTAGCAAGTTATATCTTACCATGATTGCTTCTTAATGTTACTTTCCAAATCCGTGCCTCACACTTAAGAATGAATCAGTAGTAATGTTAAGAAGTGTCAACACTCATGAAAGCATAAGATATAAAGATAGATATTATAAATATGGCACAAAATTGATAAAGATCTAACAAAAAGGATACAAAGTTTTTTATCAAGACCAATGATGATCTTGAAGAACAACTTGATCAAGTTGGTGAACTAGACTTTGCTCATCTAATCCTAAAACTAGGGTACAATGAAAACTAGAGACGTTTCTAGCTTGGTTGTCTTCTGTCTAATTCTATCTCTCTAATGAGGGGGATACCCACACTTATATAGGCCACCAAGGTTGGTTTTGGAGGTTCTAAGTATGGTAGTTAGCATAACTGCCACAAAAAAAATCGTAATACAACCGCCAGGCCAAATGAGAGGCGAACTGCCTCAGTGGTGTGCCTACCGGTCCCGTGGTCCTATAGGTTCTCCACTGGCGTTTCTCGCACACCGCCTTGCATGGTGGCCTTTGGTGGAGCTCTCGTCTCATCAATGTTGATGATAGCTTCTGAGGACTTGTTTGTAGGCCTTCCACCATCTTTGAGCATTTTCAGAATACAATATTCTTTATTCTTTTATGCTCATTTTTCTCAGATATCACCTTGAGTTCCTAAAATCATATAAAGATAAAGGACAAGTGGAACCAAATCATACTAAACAAATTATAATAGTAAAGTAGTATTTTCTTGACATGTTGATAGGAATATATAGCACTTAAGGACTAAAACATTACACTTGAATTACACTATCACTATCATCATCATCATTATCATACCACCTGTTCATTTTTCTCCATCGAAATATTTTCTGTACAAATTGTTACTCATAGTGACAAAGAGGACAAGTAGGCATAATATCCATGTGAGGTGGATGAATCGATTTGAGTTTTACTCTGTGGAGGGAAACCCAACAAGCACGTCACACTAGCATGTCCTAGACTCTCTCCTGTGCTCACTATTCCCCTCAGACTCCATCCACCTAGACCAATTGCATCGCTCCACACACCCCTAGATAGGGCTGGGCATTCGGTACTTGCTGAACCAAACCGAGCCGAACCGATCTGTTCCAAAGGTTAGACAAGCTCCTAATTCATATGAGATATTCTACACATGATATGCAAAAACAAGTCTAGCAACTAATTTTTTTGAATTTTTCAAGCATATCTATGTACAAACAACAATGAGCATTCTAGGTGAAATTGGAGAAATCAACCACATTAAGCTCATTCCGCAAGTTACAAAACCTATTCTCATCCAAAGGCTTTGTGAACATATCCGCCAACTGATCATCCGTCCTTACACCATGCAAAGATATATCATCCTTAGCTATATTATCTCTAATAAAGTGGTGATGGATATATATGTGCTTGGTACGTGAGTGTTGGACGGGGTTATTGGCAAGCTTTACCGCACTCTCATTGTCACAAAGCAAAGGTACACTCCTAAGAACTAGACCGTAGTCTAGGAGTGTTTGAGTCATGTAAAGGAGTTGTGCACAACAAGAGCCAGCAACAATGTACTCGGCCTCGGTGGTTGAAAGAGCCACACTATTTTGCTTTTTGGAGGACCAAGAGACTAGCGACCTACCAAGCAATTGGCACCCGCCGGAAGTGCTTTTCTTATCCACTTTGCAACCCGCATAATCCGCATCGGAATAGCCAACGAGTTCAAAGTATGCTCCTTTGGGATACCGAAGGCCAATGCTTGGTGAAAATTGTGACATCCGTAATGTTTAGAACCTTAAAAATATGATAAAAACATGGGTAAAGGACAGCAATGGTCTTAGCACACTTAAGTTGTTTTTAAATTTGAGTTTGAATTTCAATAAGGCTAAATCAACACCCGACTGAGATCTCAAAAATTTCGTACTAAACTTGAAAATCTCCAAACATAAAAGCCTAGTTACTGTTTGAACTTTTTCACATTTTGCAGTTAAGCCCCTCAAAAACCATAAAAACCGTGAAGAACACCTTTTCAAAAATGGCTTGTTTGAGCTTGAAAAATTCGAAATTTCAGGTTCACCCCAAAAGAAAGTTGTGTCCCACATTTCAATGTCCAACTTTTGTGTTTGCACTTTTTGAAGTTCAGTTCAAATTTGTGGAGTTTGGCACAGTTGACCCGGGGAGCTCCACGATCGTCCCGACAGCCTGCCCGGCCGCTCTGTTCCAGGCCACCGCAGCGGCGCCACGTGGCCGGCGAGCGGCGACGACAGTGACTGCCTGGCCAAGCCCTCGAAGACGATGTCCTGGCTTCCCACGCACACATCTGACCGCTCGCTACGTCCTGTCTCGCACCGCGCATGCCAAGCTCGCCTCGTCACGCCAGCCCTCATCATGCCGCGCAGAGTGCTGCCATTGGCCACTGCAGCGCGCGCCTTCCCGAGCTCCCTCGCGACCCGACCAGTCCTCCAATCGTGCGCCCAAAGCTCGTTAGAGCATCTCCTGCCTGCCGCGCACGATCTTCGACCACCAACCCACTCGCTCGCTTGGCCCGAAGCACGCAGGCGCTTCCATGGCGGCCTACACCGCGAACCGAGCACACGCAAGCCCCGAGCTTCTCCCCTGCCGTAGCGAGCCTTCCTCCATGTTCCCTGGCTTCTCCTGTGTCTCCTCTACCTCCTCTATAAAGAGGGAAACTTCTCGCGCGCCGCGCGACCCCAAACCACCTCGTCGGAGCACCATTGTCGCCGCCAAGCTCCCCTCACCATCGACCGCCCGCTCCGACCTAGCAGCCGCTACACCGACGCCGCGTTGAGCTTCCTCGGCCCTCAGTGAAGCTCACAGGCCGTTTCCCCCACCCCGAGCACCACCCCACCTTGCCGGCGACGAAGCAGAGCAACAGAGCTCCGCCGCCTGTCGTCGCCGAGCCTCGTCGCTGCTTCCCCGACCCCATCTCCGCCTCAAATCGACGCGTGGTGAGGCCCTTGTTGTTTCCCCCCACTTCCCCCGCGCAAGTTCACCGCCTCCTCGCCGGAATCTGGTCGCCGGCGAGACTAGGGACTTAGATGCGTTCCCCATTTTAGTTCTAGGGTCCTCCGTGTAAGTTTCAGGGACTTGTTTGCAAGGTTTTAAAAAGTCTAAGGTCCCCGGCGTAAATAGATTCTTACACCTAGATCCATTTTTCTGAGATCTTGTAAAATCCACTAAAAACCATAGAAAAATCAGAAAAATGCACAAAAATACTCCCTGAACTCGTGAGATTGTAAACTCCAATCTCATG
Organism: Digitaria exilis; assembly: GCA_015342445.1. Lineage (NCBI taxonomy): Eukaryota > Viridiplantae > Streptophyta > Magnoliopsida > Poales > Poaceae > Digitaria > Digitaria exilis. The sequence continues at coordinate 8,203 of JACEFO010001500.1, forward strand.
TTGGCATGTACACACTTTTGATGAACAGTTTTTGAGTTAAAATTCAAACTCAGCTTTTAGAGTTTTGTGCACCATTTCAAATCCTGACCTCTTTTGGAGCTGAACCTTGGATATGTTGTTTGTGTGGTCTGTAGAAGCTTTGTATCCAAAGGAGACCTAAAAATATGGCCTGTAACTTCAGTTATGATTTATTTTGTGATTTCTGTTCTGGCTCAGTTCTGCATTTTAGATCGTGTTGTTTCGATCGTGAAAGTACGTGGTTAATCAGGTATAATCCGACGGCGCTCCAGCTTATTCCGGATTAAGTGCCTGACTACTCGATTAGTGGTCCATGAGTACTTAACTTGGAATAATTTCGGAGTGGTCTGCTACAGCTGGCATCAGAGCCGAAACATGCGCACCAGAGAGAGCAACAGACCCTAATTAAACAGTGTTTGAAATAAAATTATGCCAACCCTTGCTTCCGCCGTGCACTTGCGATGGAATGCTATCCATAGGACCGCTAAGGATAATGTATAGAGCGTGAAGCCTATGTGGGTTTAGGGATCACGATATGATATGTGGCTAATTATATATTATACTGACTCCCAGCACATCTCATTCTGTCATTTACTTTTCGCAATGGTGGGTGCAAGGCGCGATTGCTGTAACATACCACGGCACTATATGAAAATATATTGGCGGCACATAGTCAATACGCTGTGATGGCGTATGAAACTAGAATACTATGGTGGGCGCAAGGTACGGCAATTGCTGTAGCGTACCACAGCATCATATGCAAATATGATGGCGGCACAAACTCAATACGCTACTTCATGAGCGTATGAAATTGTCAATATGTTGCCTTGGTGAGATATGAAGCATTGCCCGTTCAATGTTGAACGTTCGGGTGCCACCACTATTGTTGGTGGTAATGAATGGGGACGCTTCCGTGAGTGCTGGCACGGAAGGTTCAATGTAAATGTTCTGGAATGAAATTTTCTACAGGTACGCTAACCATGATTCCGTAAGTTGAACGGCTAGGAAAGTTCGGCTAGTTAATATAGGGAGAGACAAATATTGCCTAGCCACCGGCACTGACTTCGCAGGCCAAAAGTTATTGGCACGTGTGTTGGTGAGAACGAATAGGCCGCTCATGCATTTATAATTCGTTGAAACTCTATTAAATCATGTTGTATGATCATTGAACTACCCTTCACCAAAGTTTGAATAATAACCGGAAATTATGCTGAAATTCTGCTGAAAACAGTTCTGCTTGCACTGTCGTTTCGAGCCTGAAAAACCCATCAAATGAAAAAGTGTCCAATATGAAAGTTGTTGAAAATGTTGTATAGTTGGTGCTGTAGAAATTTCAACAAGTTTGGTTCATTAAATTAAGAGTTATGCTTAAAATGGTAACCCTCTGTCGGCTGGAATTTTCTGGGAACAGTGAGATAGAAATTAAATTTTTGCACCTTTTTAACGACTGTTTCTACTCAAAACTCCATCATGAAACTTGTTTGAAATTACTTAAACAATGTTTTGGCCAAGTTTGGGAATTTTTGGGTTTCTAGATTTTGCGTTTTATCATTTTTACTACACTGCCCAGAATCTGTTTTATTTTCTTTAGCGCTAACTGGTTCTCACACTTGACCATTTTGATCAGATGGACGGCCATGCTGACCTTGCTAGGTACCCCAATGATGTCTCTTTCTCGGACTTCCTTGGATGGGAGGGTTTCCCTAGCATCTTTTGGTCCGTGTTTGAGGCACTTGACTACCCCAACCCGCCACAATATGAGAGAACCATCCTCCGCAACCGTGGTGTGACACGATGCAGAGTGCGTTTGGTGGTGCACCGCCACCCACCGTGCCCAAGCTCTTCAACATGGAGTGTGGAAGTTCATGGGCATCATGTGGAGACAACTTGTGAGGTGGCTGCTCTCAATGGGATCAGCTCCTTTTGTGCCCAGAACCAGGAGCTTGTGGAGAACCAGCTCCTTGGACTTTTCCCACCTTTCCAGGCTGACGACGCTCACTGGATGAGACGTTATCTCAGTTCACCTTTGAGGGTGGCAGAGGACCCTGTTGCAGCAGCTGTACTCTTGATGAGATGGATCAGAGCGTATCACCGGCTGCAGGCACTTTTGGGACGGTCACAAAGTGCAGCACTTAACCTTGCTATTGACATGTCTGCTCGTGCTCGTGACCTTGGGGTAGAAAGAACCTCCTTATCCATATAGGTGACTACCAGGGACGCTATGATTGCATATTTGGAGAGACAGTTGGCTGACCTCCAACTAGAGCACAACAATGCCAACAATGAGCTAGTCCAAGTGAGAGATGAGCTAGAGGATGTGCAGGCTGACTTGGAGCATGTCAATGCCATGCTTGCTGCCCATGATGCTCAGCACCTTCTCAATGAGGGTGGAGAGAATGGGGGAGAGGAGGCCCCTGAATCTGATATGGACACAGAGGATGACATGCCGCCTCTTGAAGGACCACCGTCTCCTATGGGCAGCCAGGCCACCGCTAACAACATAGACGACTTCTAGGAGCTTCGGTAGCAAGTTACTCCTCCGCGTAGCCTAAATTTTGGTTCCATGATGTAATGGGCTAGTTGGAGATGAGTTTCTCTTTAAGCTTTTGAACAATGTAATCCAATTGGCATGGGAATTGGGATCCAAAAAACTTGAGAAAAGTTGTAATGGTTGTGCTGAAAACTTTCTGCAGCCACTCTTGTTTTATTTATTAACGTGTTTTTCATTCACTTCTCGGCTGTGACTTGAACTACAAAGTTGTCTGAAATTTTTCAAACAAAACACTCACCAAAATGCAACCTCTATGATTAAGCAAAATAAAAATGGCAACCAAAACACTACAGCTTGGCCTCCTGAAATACAGCAAAAACAGAGAACTGAAAATTGAATTTTTCAGCCTAGTTCTAGCCCGATTTTGGTTCTTAGCCAAACATGAAAGTTGTAGAGTATGAAATTTTCAAGCTACGGACCGATTTGGAGCATCTAACTTGACTTCTACGGGAGGATATGATTTTTTCTTCCAAAACTGCTTGTTGATATGTTATCCTTATGCAGTAAACTTCATTACATTGCCACGTTCTATCTTGTCATTAATTTATGCAAGCTTATGGATTGTGGCTAATACAGGTACCTACTGCAGATGGCTATCACTTGCAGCGGTCACGGTGCCAGCGGATCCAATGCTAACCAGCAGGGGCCGGAAGGGCAACAGCCACCACCACCTCCGCCACCTCAACAACCCCCGACGTGGCAGCAGTTGTATGTCACCCAAACGGAGATCCTCCGTAATCTGCAGCACCAGCAACACATGATGCAGCAGCAGATGCAGCAGTAGCAAGGAGGTCACCGTGCCCCTCCACCTCAAGTGGCCCGGTACGAGGACTTCTTGGCTACCCACCCTCCGGTGTTCTCAAGAGCCGAGGAGCCCATGGAAGCGGATGCATGGATTCGGTCCATCGAATCCAAGTTCTCCATCCTGGCTACACCTTGTACTCCAAGCCACAAGGTGGTCTTTGTAGCATAACAGCTCCGTGGCACAACTCTCCTGTGGTTGGAAAACTACCTGGCTCTTCAGCAGGAGAACCATGTCATTGAGTGGGAGGAGTTCAAGACTGCTTTCAAAGCCCACCACATTCCTGCTGGATTGGTTGAGAGAAAGTTGAATGAGTTCCTGGCTCTGACTCAAGGAACCCACAGTGTGCTCCAGTACTCCCAGGCCTTCAATGGTCTGTGTCCTTATGCGGGTCATCATGCTGACTCAGATGACAAGAAGATGGAGAGGTTCCGCCGTGGCCTCAATACCAAGCTCAAGGCCCAGCTGACCACTACACGGGTTGCCACATATGGTGAACTTGTGAACATTGCCATTGCCCAAGAAGATGCCAACATGGTCCATAAGGCCGAAAAGAAGAGAAAGGCTCCCGCTGGACCTTCTGGTGGACAGTCCCAGAGGTTCCGTTTGGTTCCCCCGGTTGCACCGCAGGGGCAGCCAAGGGCGCCTCAGGGTGGACGTTGGGTTGCCAGGCCACCACAGCAGGGTGCGCCTCGTTTCCCTCCACCGCCGCAGCAGCAACAGGCGACGAGGCAAAACATGCAGCAGCCACTTTGTCCTGGAGGTGGCTATCAATGCTTCAAGTGTGGAAGTAACAGCCATTTCATCAAGGACTGCCCACAGAACAAGCCCTAGAACCAGCGTCCTGGGAACCAGCAGAACAAGGGCAAGCAGCAGCGAGTCCAAGTCAGGCAGAGGAGGCTCAACTACACCACACAGGCTGACCTACCTGAGGGAGCACCGGACATGACTGGTACTTTCCCTATCCACTACCAACCTGCTGTGATATTGTTTGATTCTGGGGCAACACATAGTTTTATAAGCACAAGGTTTAATGCAAAATGTGGTTTAAAATCATATCACACCAAATCAGCATATCTGATATCAACAGTGGGATTTAAAATAGCATCCAACGAAGTCACTCGAAAGGTACCAATCAAGCTGGGTAGTAAAGTTTTTCCCACTGATCTAATTCTGCTTGGTTTGGAAGGAATTAATATTGTTTTAGGGGCAATTTGGATGACTCAACATAAGGTTGTGCTAGATGTTGCCGAACGGGTAGTGGAAATAAACTCGCCTTCACATGGCCCTAGTGCACAATATCTGCCACGCCGGAAATGTGCCAATGCTTGTGCCTATACTATGGTAGAAACACAACTAAAAGACATTCCAGTGGTATGTGAGTATGCCGATGTTTTTCCGGATGACTTGCCTGGGATGCCGCCGGACAGGGATATTGAATTTGTAATTGAACTTCAACCTGGCACAACACCTATATCAAAGAGACCCTATAGAATGCCACCCAATGAATTGGCTGAATTAAAAATTCAACTCCAAGAATTGCTAGATAAGGGTTTCATCCGTCCTAGTGTCTCACCATGGGGTTGTCCGGCTATTTTTGTGAAGAAGAAGGATCATTCTTTGAGGTTGTGTATTGTCTACCGGTCTCTCAATGCGGAGTTTTCTGGGTCTAGCTGGTTACTATCGCCGCTTCATTCCGGATTTCTCTCGAATTGCTAAGCCCATGACCGAACTCTTAAAGAAGGGAGTCAAATTTGAGTGGAGTGACAAATGTGAAGAAGCTTTCCACACCTTGAGAATTGACTTCAGCCCCAGTCTTAGCTCAACCCGACAGCACCAAACCCTATCACGTTTATTGTGATGCTTCAGGCACCGGACTCGGTTGTGTCCTTATGCAAGAGAACCGGGTCATTTCTTATGCTTCCCGAGCACTCGGGCCGCATGAGCCTAATTACCCTACGCATGATCTTGAGTTGGTTGCGGTTATTCATGCTCTCAAGATTTGGAGGCACTACCTGATGGGTGTTCCATGCAATATATACACCGATCACAAGAGCCTCAAATATGTCTTCACTCAGGCACATTTGAATATGAGGCAGCGAAGATGGTTGGAGTTGGCCAAGGACTATGATCTTAGTGTGCATTATCACCCCGGGAAGGCGAATGTGGTTGCGGATGCACTAAGCCGCAAGGCTCGCTGTCACTGTCTTTCCATGGAGTCCTATGCCGACACCCTGTGTCATGAAATGGCAAAGCTCAACTTGGAGATTGTTCCTCACGGGTATTTCAACCATATCTCTGTTGAACCAACCTTGCACGATCAGATTGTTGTGGCCCAATTAAATGATGCAAAGATTAAAATCCTCAAAAGAAAATTTGCAAAAGGAAAGGTCAAGGCAAAATATAAATGCTTCCGGTTAGATGGGCAGGGAGTGATGTGGTTTGGACATCGGATAGTGGTGCCCAAAAATGCCGAACTCCGAAGGAAAATCATGGATGTAGCTCATCTTTCCAAATTTTCCATCCATCCCGGTAGCACCAAAATGTACCAAGACCTTAAACAAAACTTTTGGTGGACTAGGATGAAACAGGAGATCGCCAAATATGTATCGGAATGTGACACGTGTCAGCGGTAAAGGCTAGCCACTTGAAGGTAGCAGGCACTCTTCAACCTCTACCTATTCCCTCATGGAAGTGGGAATATATAAGCATAGATTTCATTGTTGAACTTCACAGGACCCCTCACGGGCATGACTCCATTTGGGTAATTGTGGACCGCCTCACAAAGACCGCACATTTTATTCCGGTCAATACAGCCTATACAGCTATGAAATATGCTGAAATATATTTGGATCGGATCGTTTGTTTACATGGGGTACCCAAGACGATAATTTCATATCGTGGTACTCAATTTGTAGCATGCTTTTGGGAACATTTGCAACTATCCCTAGGCACAAAACTGATCCGTAGCTCAGCATACCACCCCAAACCGATGGGCAGACTGAAAGGGTAAATCAAATCCTTGAAGATATGCTTCGAGCTTGTGTTATCCATTGTGGGAAAAATTGGGAGAAATATTTATCTCTGGCTGAATTCTCTTATAACAACAGCTACCAAGCAAGCCTAAAAATGGCACCTTTCAAAGCTTTGTATGGTAGAAGATGTCGGACACCGTTGTGTTGGTCCCAGGCAGGCGAGAGATACACATACGGTCCTGACCTTGTAAAAGAAGCAGAGGAAAAGGTTAGGGTCATCCGTGAAAACTTAAGAACTGCACAATCTCGGCAAAAGAGTTACTTTGACCAAAGAAGGAAACCCCTTCAGTTCGAAGTCAGCGATCATGTGTATCTCAAGGTCTCCCCGACCAAGGGTGTGCAAAGGTTTGGCTTGAAAGGAAAACTTGCACCTCGCTATATTGGCCCATATGAAATCACCCAACAATGTGGACCGGTTGCGCACCGTGTGAGGCTTCCTGAGAAGCTCTCCACCGTGCACAATGTCTTCCATGTCTCCCAACTCAAAAACTGTCTTCGTGTTCCGACCGAGGTTGTGGAGAAGAAGAACTCTCGGTTGAGCCGGATCTTTCTTATGAGGAGCATCCTATCAAGATCCTCGATGAGAAGGAGAGAAAGACACGAAGTAGAGAAGTTAAAATGTACAAAATTCAGTGAATCCATCACTCCAAGGATAAAGCCACATGGGAAACCGAAGACTACCTTAAAAAGAACTTCCCCGACATCCTTCCTAAGACCAAGGTACCTCCTTCCCTACCATGTCACTAAGCACAATCGAATCTCGGGGCGAGATTCCTTTTAAGGAGGGTAGGCTGTGACATCCCTGATGTTTAGAACCTTAAAAATACGCTAAAAACAGGGGTAAAGGACAGCTATGGTCTTAGCACACTTAAGTTGCTTTTAAAATTTGAGTTTGAATTTCAATAAGGCTAAATCGACACCCGACTGAGATCTCAAACATTTCGTACTAAACTTGAAAATATCCAAATATAAAAGTTGTTTGTCATCACAAATAAAACCTAGTTATTTTTGGAACTTTTTCAAATTTTGCAGTTAAGCCCCTCAGAAACCATAAAAACCGTGAAGAACACCTTTTCAAAAATGGCTTGTTTGAGCTTGAAAAATTCGAAATTTCAGGTTCACCCCAAAAACAAAGTTGTGTCCCACATTTAATTGTCCAACTTTTGTGTTTGCACTTTTTGAAGTTTAGTTCAAATTTGTGGAGTTTGGCACAGTTGACCCGGGGAGCTCCACGATCGTCCCGACAGCCTGCCCGGCCGCTCTGTTCCAGGCCACCGCAGCGGCGCCACGTGGCCGGCGAGCAGCGGCGACAGCGACTGCCCGGCCAAGCCCTCGAAGACAATGTCCCGGCTTCCCGCGCACGCGTCTAACCGCTCGCTATGCCCTGTCTCGCACCACGCACGCCAAGCTCGCCTCGTCACGCCAGCCCTCATCATGCTGCACAGAGTGCCGCCACTGGCCACTGCAGCGCGCGCCTGCCCGAGCTCCCTCGTGACCTGGCCAGTCCTCCAATCGCACGCCCAAAGCGCGTCAGAGCATCTCCTGCCTGCCGTGCACGATCTTCGACCGCCAACCCGCTCGCTCGCTTGGCCCGAAGCTCGCAGGCGCTTTCATGGCGGCCTACATGCCTGAACCGAGCACACGCAAGCCCCGAGCTTCTACCCTGCCGTAGCGAGCCTTCCTACACCTCCCCTGGCTTCTCCTGTGCCTCCTCTACCTCCTCTATAAAGAGGGAAACTTCTCGCGCGCCGTGCGACCCCAAACCACCTCGTCGGAGCACCATTGCCGCCGCCAAGCTCCCCTCACCGTTGACCGGCCGCTCCGACCTAGCAGCCGCTACACCGACGCCACGTTGAGCTTCCTTGGCCCACAGTGAAGCTCGCAGGCCGTTTCCCCCACCCCGAGCGCCACCCCACCTCGCCGGCGATGAAGCAGAGCAGCAGAGCTCCGCCGCCTGTTGTCGCCAAGCCTCGTCGCTGCTTCCCCGACCCCATCTCCGCCTCAAATCGATGCGCGGTGAGCCCCTCGTCATTTCCCCCCACTTCCCCCGCGCTAGTTTGCCGCCTCCTCGCCGGAATCCGGTCGCCGGCGAGCCTAGGGACTTAGATGCGTTCCCCAATTTAGTTCTAGGGTCCTCCGTGTAAGTTTCAGGGACTTGTTTGCAAGTTTTTAAAAAGTCTAGGGTCCCCGGCGTAAAAAGATTCTTAAACCTAGATCCATTTTTCTGAGATCTTGTAAAATCCACTAAAAATCATAGAAAAATCAGAAAAATGCACAAAACTACTCCATGGACTCGCGAGATTGTAAACTCCAATCTCATGTTGGCATGTACACACTTTTGACGAATAGTTTTTGAGTTAAAATTCAAACTCAGTTTTTAGAGTTTTGTGCACCATTTCAAATCCTTAACTCTTTTGGAGCTGAACCTTGGATATGTTGTTTGTGTGGTCTGTAGAAGCTTTGTGTCCAAAGGAGACCTAAAAATATGGCCTGTAACTTTAGTTATGATTTATTTTATGATTTCTGTTATAGCTCAGTTCTGCATTTATTAAACATATTTCGTGCAGTCAAAAATCACCAACTTTCTCCAGAGGCCTAACAACTTCTTGGCACATGTTGGAAAAATGCTGAACTTAATTTTAGACTCTGTTTGGGCCAGCAAATAAATAGATGTTGATTTTTGGATACAAAATTATTGAGGGCTGTTAAAGTGTTATTTTTAGCGACGACTTGGTCAGAGCCTTTCTTGTACTCATGTTTAGCTCTAGTAGAGAATCTTCTATTTTGGAAGTAATTTTGATTTTATATGATTTAATCTTGTTTCTTTGAGCAGCAACTTGTACTATTTTTAATAAATTCTTTATAGCTCGGTTTTAGCTAAATTTTGGAGTGAGCCTAGCTCTTATACTCCAGTAGCTGTCATAAAGTTTGTGGATAAAAATGGATGAACAGAAATAGAGAAACAAAAATGAGATGAAACTAGAGTAGATTGAGTTTTATAAAAAGAAGTAGGTCACTTTTGATAATTAATCAAATATGGCATGTGGAGTTTTAAAATTACAGAACTAAAACACTTGCATAGAAATAATGGTTTGTATTGTTTTATATATGTACACAATCATCATCATAAAAGCATAAAACTTACACCACACACACTCTCTCCAATTTTGTGAAGAAAAGAATAAACCACTTGTTTGTCTATGTGAATATGGCCTTCAAGTGCCTTAGCCTTTAGACTAAAAACCAACAGCAACTCTTAAAACTTATGCATCGCATGTAGAAGGCGCCCTCACTGACGGCACCTACAACCTCGTCCCCGCCAACAAAGAAGAAGCTCCCGAAGGTGGTGCCGATGTCATCGTGATTGACCCAGAGTCTGACACCGGCTAAGCTCAAGAAGGCAAGCCCCGGAGCATAACCTAACTCTTAAATTGTGCAACTATGAATTATATATGCTTGTGCATTTACGTTCAAGGAATTGTTTGAATACCCTAGTTGCATAATTCTAGTACGTATGTCTGGAAATGCTAGTATGATAGGGTCGATAGAGCTATGCTTTAGGACCGTTACAAGTCGAGTGATTTCCTGTCACTCGCGAGATATAGGAGTTGCTTGTCTTTACTTATGTTGGAATCATAAGGATGGACGGGCGGGATGCTATGTGTAGATCTCCCGTCCGTGTATGATAATTGGATTAAGGTCCAAACATGTGGTTCTGTGTGTCAAGTTTTTGAACGTACCACGCACATGCCGACCTATGGGAATCGGTAAGCCCGGTACCTGATTGATACAGCTAGGACCGATAGTCATCTCTCCTTGGAAATGTTTTGTTTCCCTTGCCATACACAAGTGGATATATGCGTGATGCCGTGAGTGAAGCGGTAAACCTTTATCCTAAGGGAGTGGACCCGGCGCCGAATTATGGATTGATGGGAAAGGTTGGGAAGTGTTTGTACCTTTTATAGCAAGCATTATTCGTGTGTGTTGGGTTTTCCCTGGCCAGGTAGTGAAATTCGGTTCGAACTGTCCGCTTCTCGCGGTTAATGAGACTGCTTGACCGCTGTGCTGCATTGAGTAACAAGTGGAACTATGAGGATGATGAACTTGTTGTATGCAGTAAATTATATTGCACCATTTGTATGCTTAGAGAGGATGCTAATCTAGAATGGTTAACACTTTTAGAATTTGATGCTAAAATCATGAAAATAAGGATCCACTCTTAGTTGCTTTCTGGCAAACAAACCCACCAGCCAAAAGCCTCTCATGTCTAGAAGTCGGTGATGTAGTTTTCACCCGATGGGTAAGCCTTGCTGAGTATTAGTATACTCAGCCTTGCTTGTGGCTATTTATTTCAGGTACTGCTTTGGATGAGTCGGTGAATTCCGTCTCTTGGCCTGCCCAGGTTCCTCCTGGCTGGCATGTCGAATGGGTTCCGTCCTCTTCCGAGGATCGGGAGGAGTAGCACCATGGACGGCTTCATTATGGTGTAGCTATGTATCTTCGTTAGTTTATTTCCACTGCAATGAACTCTCGCACTTTCATTCAAAAAATTCAGACTTGATTTATAATAACTTGATGAGACCATTTACGTAAGTTAATTTGTGGAATGTTGTAATTTCTGGGACTCACCTTCGTGTGGGCGCGCGTGTTGTTTCGATCGTAAAAGTACGTGTTTAATCGGGTATAATCCGACGGCGCTCCAGCTTATTCCGGATTAAGTGCCTGACTACTCGATTAGTGGTCCATGGGTACTTAACTTGGAATAATTTCGGAGTGGTCCGCCACAAAAATTTGAGATATCTAAAGATCCTTTTCATGGCCTTAAGGTGTGCTTCTTTGGGGTTGGCTTGAAAGCGAGCACACATACATACACTAAACATGATGTCGGGCCTAGATGCGGTAAGGTAAACTAGACTACCAATCATAGAACGGTAAAGAATTTGGTCTACCGGTTTACCTCCCTCATCAAGGTCGAGATGCCCATTAGTTGCCATGGGGGTCTTGATGGGCTTGCAATCTTCCATCTTGAAGCGCTTGAGAAGGTATTTGGTATATTTCTCTTGACATATAAAGGTGTCTTCTTCAAGTTGCTTGATTTGAAATCCAAGGAAGAAAGTAAGTTCACCAATCATTGACATCTCAAATTCCCTTGACATCATTTCACCAAATTGCTTGCATATCTCTTCATTTGTTGAGCCAAATATAATGTCATCCACATAGACTTGGCAAACAAAGAGCTCGCCAGTCTCCTTCTTGGTGAAGAGTGTAGTATCAATCTTCCCAATCTTGTATCCCTTGGCAATGAGAAAATCCCAGAGATGCTCATACCAAGCCCTTGGAGCTTGTTTGAGTCCATAGAGTGCCTTGGACAGCTTGAAACACGTGATTGGGGTTGTATGGATCTTCAAAGCCCAGTGGTTGTTCTACATATACTTCTTCATTGATGTACCCATTGAGAAATGCACTCTTGATGTCCATTTGGTAGAGTTTCATATCATGACAAGAGGCATGAGCAAGGAGAATGCGGATTGCCTCTAATCTAGCCACCGGAGCAAAAGTCTCTCCAAAGTCAAGTCCTTCAATTTGAGAAAACCCCTTTGCAACCAACCTTGCCTTGTTTCTCACAACATTCCCTTGGTCGTCTTGCTTGTTTCTAAACACCCACTTAGTTCTAATTACTCTAGCATTGCTTGGCCTCTCCACCAAAGTCCATACATCATTCCGGGTGAAGTTGTTGAGTTCTTCATGTATTGCATTCACCCAATTTGGATCAATCAAGGCTTCTTCAACTTTGGATGGCTCCTTCTTTGAGACAAAGGAGAAGCACTCACAAAACATTGCTTGTTGATTCTTTGATCTTGTCATGATTCCTTTGGTGGGGCTTCCAATGATGAGATCCTTGGGATGAGCTTGAATTCTTGGATTCTGTCTTCTAGGTGATTGTTCTTGAGGAGCCCTTGGAGCATCAACATTTTGAGCTTGATCCTCTACCTCTTCTTGTGTAATATGAACATCTTCATGAGGAAGTGGTGTGTCATCCTCATTGTTCTTGCTTTCATCCACATCCACTTGAGGCGCCATGGAGGAAGAGGATGGTTGATTGATCTCTTGCACCTCATCATCACCTTCCTTGGGCTTGATGACTCCAACTTGTATGTTCTTCATTGCCTCCCTCAAGGGTTCACCACCTACATCATCATAGTTTTTCATTGCTCCTTGGGAGCCATTAGATTCATCAAACTCCACGTCATATGTTTCTTCAACTAAGCCGGTGTCCAAGTTGAATACTCTATATGCCTTGGACTTCAATGAGTAACCAAGTAGAAAACCAATATCACAACAATTTTGAAACTTCCCTAGATGTTGCCGCTTCTTGTAGATGTAGCATTTGCAACCGAACACCCGGAAGTATGAGATATTTGGCTTCCTCCCAACGAGCAACTCATATAGCGTCTTCTTCAAGAGGCGGTGAGGAAAGAGCCTATTTGATGCATAGCATGTGGTGTTGATTGCCTCGGCCCAAAACTTCTCATGTGTGTCATATTCATCCAACATAGTTCTAGCCAAGGTGATCAAGGTTCTATTCTTCCTCTCCACTACTCCATTTTGTTGAGGTGTGTAGGTTGCGGAGAACTCATGCTTGATTCCAATTTCATTACAATATGCTTCAATATTGGAGTTAGCAAACTCGGTGCCATTGTCACTTCTAATCTTCACCAAAGACACTTGATATTCATTTTGGGCTTTCTTGGCAAACTTCTTGAAGACTTTGGCAACCTCGGACTTGTCATGAAGAAAGAATACCCAAGTATATCTAGAGAAGTCATCCACTACCACAAGATAATAGAGATTCCCACCAATGCTAGCATAAGTTGTCGGTCCAAACAAGTCCATGTGGAGAAGCTCTAGAGGTCTTGATGTAGATACATATGCTTTGGTTGGATGAGTATTTGCTACTTATTTGCCGGCTTGACATGCACTACACAATTTGTCCTTCTCAAACTTGATGTCCTTTAAGCCCACAACCAAATCTTTCTTCACTAGCTTATTGAGAGTACTCATGCCAACATGTGCAAGTCTTCTATGCCATAACCAACCCTTAGAAGCCTTGGAGAATAAGCAAGTGCACAAGCTTGTTTCATTTGAGTTCAAGTCAGAGAGATAGAGATTGTTGTATGTAAAACCCTTAAAGATTGCTTCATCATTTTCCTTCTTTGTGACAACCACACCCTCATCGGTGAATGTACACTTGTAGCCCAAATCACACAATTGACCAACGGACAAGAGGTTGAAGCTCAAGGTATCAACTAGTAGCACATTGGAAATAGAGTGATCATTGGAGCTCTCAATCTTGCCAACACCTTCAACCTTGCCCTTGGAGTTGTCACCAAATGTAATCTTCTCATGACTTCCACTCTCTTCTAGTGAGGTGAACATCTGGGGATCACCGGTCATATGTTGAGTACATCCACAATCCATAACCCAATGGTGTCCTCCGGTCTTGTAGTTCACCTACACCCACAAACCAAATCAAGCTTGAGGTTTAGCTACCCAAACCTTTAAGAAAGTTTGGGAGCTAGAGGTTGATGATAATGCAAAGTTTGACTTGTGTGGTTCACTCAATTTTGTAACAAGAATCTTGGGCACCCAAATTTGCCTAGGCCTAGTTGAATCCTTGGGTCCAAAGAATCTCACTACCACCTTTCCATTTGATATCTTGGACACACCATAATGAGCATTGAAGGCTTTGGGTCTCAAGTGATCTTTCATCTTTGGAGGAGGAGGAGGAGTATTGCATTCATGAGCAAAGTGGCCTTCATGTTGACACTCGGTGCAATACCTAGTCTTGGACTCGTATGACTTGGGTTGGGGTATCTTGCTCTTGGCTTCAACAATCTTGGTGGATAAGTATCCGAGCCCTTGAGTGTTGTAATTGATTGCTCTATCGGACAACATCTTGCCAAAGAGTTTATTGTCATTTGTGAGAGTGGTGTACCCGGACTTGAGATCATTCACTTGTTGCTTGAGCCTTTGAATCTCATTCACGGCATGCTTGTTCTTGACTTGAAGGTCCACATAGTCCTTGCCAAGTATGCCATTTGGTGACACACCCAACACAAATTTTCCCTTGCATGTTGCACAACTCTTGATTGAATTATCATTGCTAGAGCCTTCACCTTGATTTGAGTGACTAGCCTCCATTGGGGGATTAGGCAAATCATTAGTAACTTCATCATTTGCCTTCATTAGGGGATTAGGCGAGATCTCAAGCAAATCATCGCATTGAATTCCACAATCAACTTGCACTATGCTTTCCTCAAGAAGGTCATCACATTGAATAGCCTAATTTACTTTCACAATCTTCTCCTCATCCAATTTCTCACTTGATAACACATCAAACTTTTCTTCAAGCAACTTGTGGTGGGTAGTGAGCTCTTGGAACTTGGTTTTCAACTCAACATGATCACTAGCAAACTTAACATGCTCAAGTTTTATCTCTTTGTTCTTAGCTTCTAGATCATCACATTTAGTAACTAGTTTTGCCTTCTTTTGCTGAAGCCTATCAATTTTCTCATTTGATTCTGTAATGATGCTAGTATATTGTTTAAGATAAGCTACTAGATCATCATAAGAGGGCTCATCATCATCATCACTATCACTATCACTTTCATCCTCATGGTGGGAAGACTTTATCACCTTGCTATCACCCTTTGCCATGAGGCAAAAATGTTTTCTTGACTTGGAACTTGAGTGAGGTGGTGGAGGGATGGATGCACCAATAGCAAGACCGGCAACTCCTTCATCTTCACTTTCATTTCATGAGTTGCTTGAAGTGGCGTCGTCGGTGATCCATTCCCCAATATAAGCTCTCCCTTGCTTCTTCTTGGTGGGTGTGGAAGACTTCTTCTTGTTGCCATCTTTCTTGCTCTTGAATGTCTTATTCTTGTAGTCACCATCATCATCACTCTCCTCCTTCTTGTAGTTCTTCTTCTTTCTCTTGTCGGGGAGAGGACATTGATGTGCAAGATGGCCGAGCTCACCATAATTTTAGCAATCCATATCCTTGATGGACTTCTTCTTGATAGAGAACTTTTTGCTCTTGTGGTTGAAGTCAATGCCCTTCTTGTCAAGCTTCCAAAGCATCTTGGTAGTCTTCCTCACAAGGAGAGCAACTTTATTGAGCTCCTCACTCTTGCAATCGTCATCATCTTGACTTGACTCCTCAACAATCACCTTCTTCATCTTCTTATCTTTGCTAGCTTTGAAAGCAATATCTTGCTTGACGGAGGAAGATGAGCCTTCATACTTCTCATATTCTTTTGTGTAGCCCATGTAATCTTCATGACCCTTGATCTTCCCCAACATCTTGGTGATTGTGTGAGAGTTGAGATCATCATAGAAGTAGACGGTGATGATGCCGGAGTACTTGTATCTTGGAAGAGCACTTAGGAATCTTCTCTTGACATCAAGCTCCTCCATCTTGGTGACATCAAGTTCATTCAACTCCTCTACAAGAGCATTCAAGCGTGAGTACATGGTACGAGCACATTCATTAGGAAATTTCTTGAACGCATTAATTTTATCCATAATAACTTTGTGGCGCTCCTCTCTCTCATCCTTAGAACCTATGTGAATCTCAACAAGCTTCGTCCACATTTTATGGGCTTTTGTCTCACTCCTAACTTGGTTGAAGTTTTCCTTGTTGAGACTTCTAAGGAGAGTGTTCCTAGCCTTAGCATTGAGCCTCGCATGAGATACCTCAAGTGCGGTGAGGTTATTCTCATCAACAGGCGCGGGAAAGCCAACGGTGGTAGCCATAAGCACATCGGCATCCATGGCATCAAGGTATGCTTCCATACGGATCTTCCAATAGGAAAAATCCTTGCCATCGAAAACCAGGGGAGGCCCTTCATTAGACATCTTGCTCTAGGCGGTGAAGCCTATCCTTTGAGCAACGAGGCTCTGATACCAATTGAAAGGTTCAAGATGCCTGAGAGGAGGGTGAATTAGGCTTCTACAAAAATTTAAGCAATAAAATAATCCTATGCGATAAGCCAATTCACCCCATGTGCCTACAAGTGTGGTTTGTACCTAGCTAGTGTTGAAAAGAGTTTAGCAACCTAGTTCCAATCCTACTCTAACATGGCAACTCTATGAATAGAAATGCGGAAAGTAAACTTGCTCAAAGTAAAGAGAAGAGTAGGAAGCCGATTTTTCCCAAGGTATCGAGGAGTCGGCAACTCCCCCCTAGTCCTCGTTGGAGCACCCGCGCAAGGGTATAGCTCCCCCTTGATCCGTGCAAGGATCAAGTGTTCTCGTAGGGGATATCCATTTCCCACTCTGGGACGGCGGATTCCCAAACCGTGTACACCTTCTTGGGGCTTCACATAATCTCCACGTGAGCTCCCAAGATCAACACCACCAAGCCGTCTAGGTGAAGCCGAATCACCAAGAGTAACAAGCCAAAGATCTTCACTTGACCTAGACTAGACCAAGAGCTAGATGGATGCATACTTGCTACTCCCAAGCACTAAAGAGAGTCATTAATCTTCTCAAGACCAAGAACACCAATCAATCCAAGTGCCTCTCTTGCCCTCAAGCAATCCCCAACAGCAGCTGGATGAATAGTGAAAACATGTGGCAAGAGAGTCTCCAAGTAGGAGAAGAGTTGCTATAAATAGCCCACTCAAAAGCACTAACCGTTAGTGCTGACGCAGAGGGACCGACTGATTCAGTGCCCTCCAAAGATGGCCACCGAACCAGTCGGTGCCTCCTTGGATTTGAACTTCCAAAGGCTAGCCAGTGACCACCGACTGATTCGGTGGCCAAACTCCGTGCAGCACCGAATCAGTCGGTGCGCACCAGTACTGAACTGGTATTTTCAGCCACATTGACCGACTGATTCGGTGCTGCCCACCGAAATAGTCGGTCCCCCTTGGGGTCATGGACAAGAGCTGGATCTCGAGGGCCACCGACTGTTTCGGTGGGTCTTCATGGGGATAAACGAATCAATCGGTCCCCCTCCATTTTCACTCAGTACGTAACAGTCATTTCTAGCCATAATGACCGACTGATTCGGTGCTGCCCACCGAAACAGTCGGTCCCCTCTGGGACTTAGGCTAACAAATGGCTAAGGGCACCGACTGATTCGGTGGGCCCTGCTGACAGGGACCGAATAAGTCGGTGCCTCTGTTTACTTCGCAAAGCAAACAGAGCAACGACTGATTCGGTCCCTGCCCCAGTGAGCACCGAAATAGTCGGTCCCAACGGAGCAAAAAGCTTCAAACTTCTTAAGGCTGAAACTCGTCCAATTCAAATTCTTTGAGTTACCAACCTTCTCAAGGGCTTTGACATAGCTACCTAGCACTAGGTTTCACAAGTGTGCACCACACCTAAACTCTAGATTTATCTAAGTCAAGCTACCAATCCTTAACCCCCCTTTATAGTACGGCCAAAGGAAACCAAAGACTTAAACTACTCTAAGTGCCTCTCATCATCCAAGCGGCACTTAGAACTAGCTTATCCTTAATCTTCGAGCATATCCTTTGCACCAATACAATCATTCACGAATGATGGGGGCCAAGAATACCGTGAAAGCCCATCATTGCACTAACTTAACTTAGTTTCTGCAAAACACTCGTTAGTCGCAACGATAATGTTGCCATTAATCGCCAAAACCAAATTAGGGGCCTAGATGCTCTTTCAAGCTGCTAATGCATCATGATTTGCATAATTCCCATCTGATTCAACTAGACCTGCTTGGTTTTCCCAACCCTTAGTGGAAGCCTCTATAGTGCTCCCAACCTCCTGTGTAACAGATGGTACAGATAGAATATAGAGAGGCCGCCACGTATGCTCTACACGAGGACTACTCTTCTGTAGGATCTTACTACCACTGTTTGACTTCTTTTGGCTATCAGTCATGTTTCCAGAGTTATCCGGTGCATTATTATCTCCATCACCCTTTGTGTCACCACCCTTATCCTCATTGCCAAAGTCCATGTCCATAGGCTCTGGATTGTTGCCATCCACATTCTGCTCAACTCTGAATCGCAGCTCATACAAGTAATCCCCAATCACCACATCAACAGTTTGTGGTATAATATTGGGATCAAATACCAACACCTGTAGACGGCAAGTATCAAGCAGCCTAGTGAATTTCATATCAACAGCCTTTGTCACACCCAGTATAGAACCCACTACCAAGATGATCACAAATTCACGTAGCTCTTTTGGTAACCCTGTAAATTTAATCCACACCCTAGGCAAAGCAAATTTTGCAACATTGCCACCAGCACTTTCCTCAATTGTCATGGTTATTCCCTAGAATTTTGTGTGAAGCATCCCCACTCAACCATCCTGTGTAATTCCTCTTTAGAGGGAAATACAGTCCTGAACAAACCAGTGCCAGTTTCCTCCACATTCCATCGCCAAGTACCTTGAATAAGCCTCTCCAATTAAGAAGTCACCTTTGCATGAGTCAGTACTCCACCTGTGACCCGGATCATTGCAGCCTTAGACTCTGATTTCATCTTAAAACTTGCTGGTGGATTAATATAATGAAACCCAAGACCATCAACAGCATAACCACATGTAGCAGCAAACGAAACAACCCTATGAGGATCTGGCTAGACAGAACAGTAAATTGGGCAGCGTTCCAATGCATGCTCATCACAGTCACATACCTCACAGTATAATGTCGTCATGCACTCCATCAAATTGTGACCCTTAGTAAAGCAACGGTAGCAATACGGAGTCTTACCACTACCCTTGGCGCCTGCCATCATCGAAAATTCTGGCTTCTCGGTGTCCAAGTTAACTTGCACCTTTGGGCTAGGCACATTGTTATGGATCGGGTGGATGGTATTGACCTCCTTGCCAGCATCAGGTACTTGGGCAGTTTGTGTTGCAGCACCAGCATTGATCGCCGCCATCGCCTATTGCAGTAGCATGGTTGTGTTGGTTTGATCTGGCATCGCACCCTGGACGGCCGCCAAAGCTTGCTGCACAAGTGCTGCAGCATGATAAGACGGATCGAGCTCCTGGTTGTTCAATGGTGGAACGAACCCTCGACCAGGAAGTCTCCCACCACGATTCATGGGGTTATTGTTCCTCCCACCGCGGCCACACATGTAGCGGTTTCCATTTTTCCTTCCCCGGCCACCACGATCACCACCATAGCCCGGATGAAAGTCGCCTTGATCAAAACCACCACAGCCAATCATGCTTGATTGACCAGCACCTCTGGCCGCTCCTTCACGGCCACCGAAACCACGTCCTCGTGTTCCTTTGCCATCGCCGTCCATCGCAGCAAAGGCGTCCGCGTAGGTCTTGGCGACGGAGGCAGGCGAAGCGGTATGCGGCGCTCTAGGGCTGATTCCCCTGATGCCGCCGGTTCTGGCAAACAACGCAACGAGCCCCTGGGTAGGCCGGTATGGCACCGTAGGGTCAAAGTTGATTTTTTCTAGGCCCATGAACGGACGTGGGCCCAAGACCTCCACTGACCGACATTTCTGGCTTCTCATCGACCCCTGATTCCGCTCCTTGTGATCGCGCCCACCTACGCCGTCCGAAGCGGATCGTGAGGTTTGGGGCTTCTCCGACTGCAACCGAGACCATGGAGAGGAAACAGAATCCATCTGCCCTATTTGCCATGGAGAGGAAGCATCGAACTTGGATTCTCTAGATGTAAACCAGGTAGAAGAACAAATCTTTGCTTTCGCCAAAGCATCTCCAAATGTTCTTGGTGGAGAAATCCGTGGTGGTGGCAATTTGCCATTCCACGGCTCTATCCCCAGTTTATGTTTCACCATTCTATCGACAATCTTGTTAGCCAAGGGAGCGTCCTTAGAACGATCATTGTTGTTCAATTCATTCTCCGCAGCTAGCAATTCAGGTGATGAGAAACCCACCTCATTTGCCTATTTGATGAAATTCGGTGTGTTAAACTCAGTTGTGTCAAGATCAAACTCCGATTCACTTTCATCTCGCAGAGCCCAAAATCTTGATCCACACAAATCCTCTGATCCATGGACGTTCAATGCTCTCCTACACGGAGTATGCTGAACAATCCAAGACAGCTTTTCTTTGGCAAGGAAACATTTTTCCTTTGAATGAAACTTAAGATATTGCCAATCATCAGCCATTGCTGTGGACGGGGCCAACGTAAGTCTATGAACCCTTAGCCGCCCCCCATCACTCATCCAAAATCTGCTAGAATCGCCTCATACCTGGATGAATAGAATGGACAACGCCATCGCCAGCCACTCGCCACTCCTCTTCTCGCTCCGTCTTTTCCGCTTCCCTAACAGCACCGTCTAGACCCATTGCCATGAGAGTTAATATTTCAGCCGTGTTTGGCTTCACATACGAAGCATTTCTTTTCCTTTGATTATTCTTGTTGGGAAAATGTTTGGTGAAACATCATCTCATGGCAGTATAAGGATGGACCTGCAAGCCCCTCCTGGGGATAAGGGTGGCAAATAAGGCGGGGTAGCCACAGAGAACATCTTTTTCGACTCACGCTCCATCAAATAGCTCCAGTAAGTAGGATTTAAGGAGCTCCTCACCGGAGCAATTTGTTACATCACTCTTTGAGAGGGCTTCACCTAAATCTGCTCGAGAAGCTACCAAATTAGTCCTCGCAAACAAGGCAAGTATAAAACCAGAAAATATTGTTCTTTTCATGAGGGGTCATTGCGACTTGGAAAATACACATAAAAATATTAGTTCCATTTCAACGCACATGAGTTCATATATATGATATGACCCATATATCAACATATCCAGCACACATGTAATAATATCGTCACAATAGATGTACATGGATGGATAATTCCATCATACAAGTCCTAAATACTACAAGCAAATTCAACAATGATAAGTAGTGTTTAAATGAAAGAGCACAAGATGCATCGACTGCGACTATGAGCGAGTTTGGTTGCCAGCCCAAACAGGCCACACCACATCTATGAGGGGCGACACCCAAGTTGCGGCCTGAGAAACAACAAGGAAGGTTGTGGTTGTCGTAGTTTATTAATAATGAGTAAAGTGCGTCATCGGTCCCTAACCTTCGGTTGTGTCATCCCGGTCCCTAAACTCACAAATCGACCGATTAAGACCTCAAACTTGTTCGACTGTGTCACTCTAGTCCCTAAAATTTTAAATCACCCGTTTAGATCCTCAAACTTGTTCACTTGTGCCATCCCCGACCTTAAACTTAATTTTTAATCTCATCATAGTCAAAACAGGATCATTTGAAAACTTCATTTCGAAAAAATTATTCATAACTTTTTCATATGAACTCGAATGAAGAAAACATATATATATCAAAATTATAGGCCTCGACATGATCTACAACTTTGTAGTTAAAAAGTTTTTCATTCAAAGTCGTTTTTTGTCCTAAAATTTAATTTTAAATTTCAAAATCTATAAACATATAATAATATTTTGGGACCCTTAATATTTTTAATTCAAAAAAATTCCAACAACAAAGTTGTAGATCACGTCGAGATCTTTTTGATATAAATTTTGTCTTCATTCGAGTTCGTATGAAAAAGTTATGAATTCGTTTTTTATATGAAGTTTTTGGATCGTTCTATTTTCACTCAAATGATACTGCAAAGTAAGTTTAAGGACCGTAATGACACAAATGACGAGTTTGAGGATCTAAACAGGTGGTTTGCAAGCTTAGGGACCGGGATGACATATCCGAACAAGTTTGAGGACCTAAATGCTCAATTTGTGAGTTTGGGGCATCAATATTTTTTCGGCGGCACCAAACATACGGTATGACAAAACATGGTGTGCAACCAAGCATGCCCTAAAAGTAAAAATATTAGGGTTGGATGAGTTCCCTTTGAAGCCAAATAGGTGTCAGCAGGGTGACTCCATTCAATCAATTGGTCTCAAGGTCTTCAGAACCGAGTCATGGTTTTCTTTTCTCTTACACAACCATGAATGCACTGCACAACACACACAAAGTTTGATATTTCCAATGTTGAATTTCACGAAGCTTATAAGTTTACACTACTACAAAAAAATATTTTCGCAAACCGGAAAAATGGTTTTTCCTCCTTCGAGCTAGTGCTTCTGTTTCTGTTAATGGAAGATTAACGGAGACGGTTTTTTTGTCCGCCTTCGAAAATTAAGAAAAAAAAAGCCCAGTGAACCCATCACGAGCCCGCCGAGCCCATCGGCACCGGCGCCGGATCCGCCCTGCTCCATTGCCGTCTTGGACCTCTCCTGTGTCGTAGCTCCGCCGCCGCCATCTGATCCGGCCTCCCTGCCACCGGATTTGATAGCCTGGGCAGCGGATTCGACTTGTGTCGATGCATCTCCACATGTTGTCGTCAGATCTGCCGCCGCTGGATCCGCCATAGGCTGAGCTGCCGCTGGATCCGAAGCTGCCACCACCGCCTCGGCTGCCGCGTCACGCCTCGGTGCTCATCCTCCTCACGCAGCCTTCGGCAACACCGCACCACTTCTGTTCCTCTTCCTCGCACCATCGGCAGGTGAAGGGACCGTGACACCCTAAGAGGGAGGGGTGAATTAGGTGTCTCTAAAAACTAAGGCTCCAATTGCACATATGAAAACCTATTTCAAATTCTATCTAAATGTGATCTAGGTTTTCTCTATGTGTTGCTATCTCTACCGCTACAAAGTTTTGCACCCTAGGTCCAATCCTATACTAGCATGGCAAGTCTAGAAAAGGTAAATGCGGAAAGTAGTGCGAGTATGAAATGCGGAAGGTAAAGGGTAGAGAAGAGCAAACTCCCGGCACGGCGATTTTTACCGAGGTATCGGAAAGCTCACGAGCTTTCCACTAATCCTCGTTGTTGGAGCCCCTCTCAATGGGAATGCCCGCGCAAGGGCATAAACTCCCCGGTCGAGTAACTCCGTGGGTGACCACGGGACTTCCCCACGCGCAAGTGGGTCTCCGCTCGTCCCTCCCGGATGCTCCTCACCGCCTTCACTTGGTAAAGCTTCGGCCAAAACACCAAGGGCCTCTCCTCCCTTGTACAAGCACCGGTGGCCTCTCCACAAACTCGGTTGGAGGGTCTCGCAAGACTACAAGCCCCGGATTACAACACTTGGTGCGTGCAAGCACCGGTAAGCAAAGAGGTATGCAAACCTCACTAAACTCTAGGCTAAACACCTAAGAGATGCGCTAAAGGGTCTAGACTAGCACTAAGCACTTTGCTAATCACCTAGATCTTCTATTTAGCACTTTGGTGGATTGAGCACTTAAGAATGTGTAGAACACTTGCCAATAGCTTCTCCCAGCTCAAGCACACTTCCAATGGTCGAGGCAACCCATATTTATAGCCTCAACCAAAGAAACTAGCCGTTGCTAGCCGTTGCCAGTTTTCTGCGTACCGTCGACTAATTCGATGGGTGCAAATGAGGGACCATCGATTTAGTCGTCGCCCTCTTTTTTCTTTGAATCTTTGAACTCCAACGGCTACTTGCACCATCGACTAATTCGACGGTCATCCCGTCAAAATAGTCGTCGCCCACCAGAGAAGAGCGCACGCCGGTCTTCAGTCACCATCGACTAATTCGATGGACCATCGACTAATTCGACGAGCACACCGTCGATTCAGTCGGTGCCCACCAGAGACGAACGCACACCGGTCTTCAGTCACCATCGACTAATTCGACGGTCACACAATCGATTCAGTCGATGCCTCTGCGTTTTGTAATTCTTCATTGCTTCTTCGCGGGTCCTTTTTCTATCTTCATTGCCATCTTTTGGGACACTTTTCTACGTGAAATAGATGGCTTCCAAAGTATCCTTGGGACCTAGAAACATCTGCAAATATCATCTAGACAAATTGTTAGTCCCAATGATTATGTTGTCAATCAAATCGCCAAAATCACAAACTATGGCCTAGGGCCATTTTCCTTACAGCAGGGCTACTTCGTGCCCTCGCTGTCGCCTCGGCCATGCTTAGTGCCGGGTAGAGGAGATGGTGGCGCACGTGCAGAATAGATGGTAGCGCACGGGAAGACACGCAGATCCTTTGGTGGAGTAGCGCGTGCGGAGGAGGGAGAGGAAGAGAAGGAGAGGGATGCGCCGCCGGCCTGGATCTATAGATGTACAAAAAGCCCGCAGCCCGGTGGCCCGCCTAGAAGCATGGATTTTTGGCCCGGCCCAAGCCCGGCCCGGCCTGGTCTTTTTGGGCCCGGGCTAGCCCGGCCCGTTACCTGGTACCGGCCCTGGGCCGTCACCTCGGCCTGCAGGCCGGCCCGGCCCGCTGGAAAGCGAACGGGCCGGTCAGGCCCGGTGCCTCCTCCATCTAGGGCTCCTATCTATCTTTAATATTTTAATTGTGCTAACTCAACAACGTGAATGAAATATCTCAACATTAGATTTGAAGATGTTCAACAATTGAGACTCAAAATGTTGAAACTACACATATAAGATGTTGAAGTAGAAATTAATAAATCTTGAAACTATAAATTTAGAATATTGAACATTGAAACTTAGGTTTTTTTTCTATTCGTGGGCTATGGGCCAGCCCTGCCCTTTATTTGTGGTCGGGCTTTCCGGGCTGGCCCGGCCCAAAAATGGCCCGCAGGCCCGGGCTTGGGCCGTTGCCTCAGCCCACAGGCCAGCCCGGCCCGGCCCGGTGGGAGGTAGGGCCGGGCCTGGCCCGGCCTGATTTTTACCGGGCCACCCCGGCCACCCCGGGCCCAGGCCCGGCCCGGTTTTTACCGGGCCACCCCGGGCCCAGGCTCGGGCCAGGCCGAGCTGTGGCGGACCACTCGGAAATTATTCCAAGTTAAGTACCCCGGGACCACTAATCGAGTAGTCAGGCACTTAATCCGGAATAAGCTGGAGTGCTGTCGGATTAAACCCGATTTAACCACGTACTTTTCTCGATCGAAACAACAGGCACGCCCACACGAAGGTGAGTTCCAGAGATTACAACATTCCACAAATTTAACATACATAAATAGTATCTCAAAGTTATTACAAACCAAGTTCGAAATGTAAATCAGAGTATCAAATTTCATTGCAGCGGAAAAAATAGTTCAATGCAGCGGAAAGGTAAACTAACGACGATACAAGTAACACCATGATGAAGCCTGCCATGGTGCTACTCCTCCCGTTCCTCGGCAGAGGACGGAACCCACTCGATGTGCCATCCAGGGGGAACCTGGGTAGGCCAAGTAAGGGCATCGACTGCCACATCCAACATTGTACCTGTAATAAAAGCCACAAGCAAGGCTGAGTATACTAATACTCAGCAAGGCTTACCCGTCGGGTGAAAGCTACATCACCGACATCTAGACATGAGAGGCTTTTGGCGGGTGGGTTTGTTTGCCAAATAGCGACTAAAAGTAGATCCTTCTTTCATAGTTTTAGCATCATATTCTAGTAGATTTACCCATTCTAGATTAGCATCCTCTCTAAGCATACAAGTGGTTCAATACAATTTAATTCATACAACAAGTTCATCAATCTCATAGTTCCACTTGTTACTCAATGCAGCAAGGCGGTCAAGCAGTCTCATTAACCGCGAGAAGCGGACAGTTCGAACCGAATTTTGCTACCTGGCCAGGGGAAACCCAACACACACGGATGATGCTTGCTATAAAAGGTACAAGCACTTCCCAACCTTTCCCATCGATCCACAATTCGGAACCGAATCCACCTTCCTTAGGATAAAGGTTTACTGCTTCACTCACAGTCTCACGCATATATCCACAAGTGTACGGCAGGGGAAACAAAAGTTTCCAAGGAGAGATGGCTATCGGCACTAGCTGCTTCAATCTAGTACCGGGCTTACCGATTCCCATATATCGGCATGCATGTGGTACGTTCAAAAACTTGACACACTCAACCACACGTTTCGACCTTAAATCATTTATCATACACGGACGGGAGATCTACATCTACCATCCCGCCCATCCATCCTTATGATTCCAACATAAGTAAAGACAAGCAACTCCTATGTCTCGCGAGTGACAGGAAATCACTCGACTTGTAACGGACCTAAAGCAATGCCCTATCGATCCTTTTATACTAGTGTTGCAAGTCATAGGTACTAGAAATGTGCAGCTAAGGTATTCAATCAACTCCTTGAAACGTAAATGCACAAGCATAGGGAATTCATAGATGCATAAACTTTAAAGGTTAGGTTATGCTCCGGGGCTTGCCTTCTTGCTCTAGCTGGGGGTTAGCCTCCGAGTCGTTTGTTCCTTCGCCGGCACCGTTCTCCGGGGTGCCTTCTCCGTCGGCGGGGATGAGATGGTAGAAGCCGTCCGGAATAGCGCCTTCTACATGAGATGCATAACTTAAAGTGGCTGCCTAGTGATTCCAAAACTAAGGCCTTGAAGGCCATATTCACCTAGACATGCTAATGTACTACTTTCTCCTTCACAAAATTAGAGGAGGGGTGTGGAAAATTTTTACGCATCTTTGATGGTGATTGTGTACATATATAAAAGAGTTTCTATTTATTATTTTGAAGATAGGGTGCTGTTCTGGAATTTTAAACCTTTCCATGTTTTATTTTAATTAATCATCAAAAAGGTCTATTCTTTTTATATAACTCAATTCCGCCTTAATTTCTTCTCATTTTTGTTTCTCAGTTTCTGTCCATCCTTTTTATCTATAAACTTTATGACAGCTACTGGAGTATAAGAGTTAGGCTCACTCCAAAATTTAGCTAAAACTGAGCTACACAGAATTTTATTAAAAAATAGTACAAACTGCTGCCTACAAAAACAAGATAAATTCATATTAAATCGAAAATATATCCAAAACAGGAAATTTTCCTACCAGAGCTAGTCATGAGTGCAAGGAGGGCTCTGGCCAAGTGGTGGCTCAAAATAACCCTTGGACAGTCCTCAACAAATTTCCTTCCAAAAACACATTTCTATTTATTTGCTAGTTTAAACAGAGCAAAAATTAGGTTTTGCATTTTTAACAGACGTGCTAACAAGTTCCTAGGCCTCTGGAGAAAAATGGTGATTTTTAACTGCATGGATTATTTTGAATAATTTCAGGACTGCAAAAATACAGGAATCACAAATTAATTCATAACTGAAGCTACAGTCCATATTTTTAGGTCCCCTTTGGACACAAGGTGTCCAAAGTCACTGCAAACAATATATCCAAAGCTCAGCCCTAGCGGAGCTCTGGATTTGAAATGGTGCACAAGTTTCTAAATTCACAGTTTGAATTTTAATTCAAAAATGGTTCACCGAAAGTATATACATGCTAACGTGAGATTGGAGTTTACTATCTCACAAATCCAGGGAGTATTTTTGTGCATTTTTCTGATTTTTGTACGATTTTTGGTGGATTTTACAAGTTCTCAGCAAAATAGATCTAGGTTTAAGAATCTTTTTACGCCGGAGACCCTAGAACTTTTAAAACCTTTCAAACCAGTCCCTGATTTTTGCGCGGAGGACCCTAGAAAAACGAAGACGATGAACAAAGGCCCTCGGCTCGTCGCCGGAGTTGCGCCGGCCAAACGACGGCGAGATAGTGTCGGGGAAGTGGGGGAAAAGAACCAGGGGCTCGCCACGAGTCGATTGGTGGCGGTTGGGAGGCCGGGGGAAGCTCGGAGTTCGCCGGCGACGTGCGGTGGCGGTGCGGCCGCCGCGAGCTCGATTCCGGCGAGGGTGGTGGATCTCGTCGGGGTTGGAGGGGTCCTAGAGCACCAGTGGGACTCGGCGAAGCTAGTGGAGGGCTCGGTTGACCTTGGGGAAGGCTCGAAGTAGGGGCTCGACGTGCGCGTGCTCCGGCGGCCGGAAATGCGGATTTGGGGAAAAATCCGATTTCTCGCCGGAGAGTTGGGGAGAGTTCGCGAGAAGTGGGGGAAATGGAAGCTCGGGAAGTGGTCTAGCTCTGTGCGCGAGAGATTTGGGAATGGTGGAGGGACGAGGACGAATTTCACTTCGAAGCTCGGCTCGGTCCGCGTGGCGCGAGGGAGTGAACTGGTGAAGTGCGCGAGCTAGGGGAGAGCGCGAGTGGCTCGGTGGAGTGCTTTGGCACGCTTGAGAGGGGTCGTGCAGCCTCGGGAGCGCGTGTGAGGAGTGATGGACGACGTGACGCGCCATTGATGCGCGCCGAGCTCGAACAGAGCGCGCGCGACGGTTGGGCGTCGGAGATCGTCGCGTGAGGGAGTGGAAGATCCTCTGCAGAGCGTCTTGGCGCAGAGTGACGAGGGAATCTGCCGCGGAACGGCTTTGCGCAACGCGCGCGCGCGGCCACGGCGGCGCTCCGACCGCCATAATAGCGCTCGCGCGGCGCGAGGCAAGACGGCGCGTCAAGCGCGACGTGATGGCTCGGGAAGGGCTGGACAAGCGCGTGAGGACAAACGCCACACGCCGCCATGGCTCGGCCAGCTCGGCGCGGCCTCCACCACTCGCCGGCCACGTGGCGGCCGAGCTCCGGCCAGGCGCAGAGCGCGCCAGGGCCGAGCTGGCGGCTCCGTGGAGCTCCTTTGCCCCTTTTGAATTTTCTCCAAAAATTTGAACCGAACTTTGAAAACTGTGAAAATAAAAGTTGGATTTTGAGAGGTGGGACACAACTTTCTTTTTGGGGTGAACCTGAAATTTCAAATTTTTCAAGCTCAAACAACCCAAATTCAAAAAGGTGTTCAGAATAGTATTTTGAGTTTTCGAGGGGCTAAACTGCAAAATTTTCAAAAGTTCCAAACAGTAACTTGGCCTTATTTGTGATGACTAACAACTTTTATTTTTCGATATTTTCAAGTTTAGTACAGAATTCTTGATATTTCAGTTGGGTGTCAAACAACCTTTGTTTTTGAATTTCAATTTGAATTTTGATGAATTTTTTGAATCCTAACACCATTATTTCCCTTTTTGCACTTGTTTTAAGTGTACTTTTAATACTTTGACATCAGAGATGTCACAACCTACCCCCCTTAAAAGGAATCTCGTCCCGAGATTCGATTAAACTTAGGAGCAAGGTGGAAAACTACCTTTGGCTTACGAAAGAATGTCGGGGTAATTCTTCTTAAGATAGTCTTCGGTTTCCCACGTGGCTTCATCTTCGGAGTGATGACTCCACTGAATTTTGTACATTTTAACCCCTTTCCTTCGTGTTTGTCTCTCTTTCTCATCGAGGATTTTAATGGGATGCTCATCATAGGAGAGATCCGGTTCAACCGAGAGTTCTTCTGGTTCAACAACTTCGGTCGGAACACGTAAACACCTCTTGAGTTGGGAGACGTGGAATACGTCGTGCACGGCTGAGAGCTTCTCGGGAAGCTTCACACGGTAGGCTACCGATCCACATTGTTGAGTAATTTCATATGGGCCGATGTAGCGAGGTGCAAGCTTTCCTTTTAATCCAAATCTTTGCACACCCTTGGTCGGGGAGACCTTGAGATACACGTGATCACCGATTTCGAATTGAAGTGGCTTCCGCTGTTGATCAAAGTAACTCTTTTGCCGTGACTGGGCGGTTCTCAAATTTTCACGGATGATCCTAACCTTTTCTTCCGCTTCCTTTACAAGGTCAGGGCCATAGGTATACCTCTCGTCTGCCTGGGACCAACACAATGGGGTCCGACATCTTCTACCATATAAGGCTTCGAAAGGTGCCATTTTAAGACTCGCTTGGTAGCTGTTGTTA